>CAUHTR010007901.1:12841-305799 GCA_959609185.1 Schmidtea polychroa
AAAATATGACCCATTTGAAGAAATATTATTTTATTGAATTGGATAAATATAATTAATCTTCAAGGGATGTAGTCATTATATTTATTTTAAATTTCGGAGATCTTACATTTAGAAAAAAATTTAATTATACAATGGTTTTTTCAATGGATTTTACAAAATTAATTTAGGGTTAATGGACCAAATTACACTTTACATGATTTAGATGATTTTAGTGAATATTTTGTAATAAGAGGTTAGAATTATAGTCATTAAATGTATTTTAATCGAACTTATTGATCAACGTTTTAAGAGGGAGAATATATGATCTTTTAAGGTATTTATCACTAATATACTAATCTTTAAATATGGATTATATATTTCAGGGAAATTTGATGCTTTTGTGAGGAATCAATCATTGTTTGGATAACAGAAAGCACCTGATTGTCATTTAGAGTAATTATTGTAGAATTATTTAAATTATAGAGTACTTATTATCAGTCTCCTTTAGATTTAATGATAATTATTTAGATATTATTTTAGTTAAATTGTTGAACTTTGATAATTTGTAATGAATTTTTCTGAATAATTTGAGCAATCAGTCAATTAATTTGAGTATCACTTTTTAAAAATATAATTAAAATAATTTATTCAATTAATTTTATTCAATCTACTAGATATACTAGATCTTATTTCAAAATTCTTATTAATTTAATTTTCTTAGATGATAACTTGAAGATCAGTATTTATTTATTTACACGGATTATTAATGACTAGAATTTAAAGTTCTTTCTTTGTTTCCATTAGAGTACATTTTATTTAGTATGATTTGAATAATTTAAATTTTTACAATGATTTAGTCAATTTTTACCTAATTTTTGGAAAATCTCGAGTCATTCAAAAAATTGTTATTAATTTTTCCATCCAATTTTTCCAAGTGAAGAGGATTTCTTTTGAATGTCATTTGTTAGTGTTGGTTATAGTAATTGGTATCTGGTTGACTTTTTAGATGTTGACAAGAATATAGTGTTATGTTGTTGAAGAATATTTATCTGTAATGTATTATATTTTAGTTGTGTTGCTAGTTGGTTATAAGTATTGGTATCAGTTGTAAGTACTTGCGTAGCAGGTATCTAGTTGGAGGTATCGGTTGTATAAATACGTGTTCGTAAAATATAATATTTATAGATATTTCAGGAAATTCACTTGGATATAAAATCGGAAGAATATGACATTTAAGATTTATTGGTTTATTTGATGTTATATTAATGGGTTCAGTTTCTGTTGAATTTATTTGTTGACTTTGATAATTGAAAATAATAATTTGATCAATCAACTTGATATATATGTGACTTTTACTAGATCTATTACAAAATTTTATTAATTTATGAAATTAGATGATTCATATTAACTTGATGATCAGTATTTCTGGATTATTAATGACTAAAATTTAAAGTATTTCTGTCCTTTAATAACATTTTTATGATATTTATTTAGTATGTTTTGAATAATTTAAATTTTTACAATGATTTAATCAATTTTTACTTAGTTATCTTACTGGTGTCTTGAGTTCAGTTGAAATTTTATTAATTTTTAACCAATATTTTAAAGTGAGAGAATTTTTCTTTTAAAGATCTATTTCGTAGTGTTGGTTGTAAGTACTTGTAGATGGTGTTAGTATCGCGTGTATAGCGTTTAGTTTAGATGTTGACAAGCAAGATCGCGTATATGATGAAGAAAATTTCTAATTTAATTGTGATTATTTATGTATTTGCCTAGTGGGTTAGAAGTAATTGGTAACTAGTTCACTTGGCTAGCAGGTATCTAGTGTAGGTATCTGGTTATTAGTACCTAGTGTAGTACATGGTACATAGTGTAAGTATTTTTGATAGTACTTGGTAATCTGGTTGTAAATACTGGTTCTTAGTTAATGGATGATGATAATAAGTCATTGGTGTTAGGTATTAGTATTTAATGTTAGTACAGTAGTTGAAGTATTGTGAGTTGATTATTCACTTGATATTTGTTGTAAATACTTGTTCATAAGTTACTGGAATGATGATAATAAGTTGTTGGTGCTTCATATCTTTATCTGTAAATTCGGTTAGGCTGATGGTAGCTACTAGGCGGTATCTTGGTTGTTAGTATCTAGTTGTAGGTAGCTTTATACTTGGTAAGTGTTGTTAACTGAGTTATCTTTTATCTAGTTAAGGTATGTGAGAGCTGAGTGTGACAAATCCCTTACGACAAAATACACTTACGATCACATACCCCACGGGTGTCAAAACCAACCTGTCGGATAAACCAGTACATATATATAATCAAAACGAATAACAAAAACTATTTATGAATGCAATTTTATTTGTAATAATAAGTCAGCGTAATCAATTAAAAGAAGAATGTTTTAGTAAAATTAGAATTCTATAAGTCTTTCATTTAATTTAAATATTCCACGTAAGTGATGAGTTGACAATATTCATGTTTTGATGAAAATCACATTTTGTTTAAATTTTAGACATTTTGAAAAGTTTTTTCTACTGATTGTAATTAAAAGAAATATTTTGTTAGTATTTGGTATCTAGTTGTTAAGTACCTAGTGATGGTAAATGCATATTTTGTTGTAAACTTGTTCCTAAGGTAACTGGTTGATCGCAAAATAAGTTGTGCTCGTATAGTATTAGTATTTAGTGTTAGTATTTGGTGGTAAGTATTTGGTTGACTATTTTAAATTTTGACTTAAAACATATTGATTGTAATGATTTACAAACAAATAATGTTTTTCCCCACATCCCGATTGGACCAATAATTGGATATACTGCATCATCTTTCGATTCCATTTAATAATTTAATCAAATAATATTATTTCTATTTGATTTTAATTAATTGTTATACATGAATAAAAAATATTCAAATAAATTTCACATTATTATGCTAGCAATATAAAAATATATTGTTATAGTATTTTTATTATTATTTTTATTAATATTTATTATTATTATTATTATTATATTATTATTATTATTATATTAGTATTATATTATTATTTGTAAAATTTGACATCTAAATATCTTTAAAAATTATTTCATTAAAATTTTCATTTCTCAAAACCTGACTATCATTCAAACTTTTTTATATAATAGATTAAAAATTATTACTTTAATTAAAAATTTAGACCCATAATTTACTTTAATTTAATTATTACTAATCCAATTCTCATTCTTTTCTCAAATTTATTAGTTAGTTTTAAAATTACCATTTCATTTACTTATTTATTAAAAATAACCTAATTTACTATTATTTTTATAGTAGAAGTTAATTGAAATCTGATTGCTTCAAACGCAATTTTTATATAAATCGTGTTTTGATTGATTATAAATTATTATTATTTATTCACTATTTTGGGGGACTGATCGGAACTAAGGGGGGAATACTTTTTGATTTTTTGTTTTGAAATGTAGGTACGAGGGTCAATTCCAAGTATGGGGCACTTTTTCAAAATTATTTTTACATGTATTTTTAACGTGCTTTGATTGATATAATCTCTTATTATTATAGTAAAATTATATTATTATTTTTTTATTATTAT
This sequence comes from Schmidtea polychroa, assembly GCA_959609185.1. NCBI lineage: Eukaryota > Metazoa > Platyhelminthes > Tricladida > Dugesiidae > Schmidtea > Schmidtea polychroa. The sequence goes on from CAUHTR010007901.1 coordinate 16,404, forward strand.
TATAAAAATATTAATATATAATCATAATTATTATTTTTTATTATTTTTATATTAATATATTTTTATATTATTATTTTGTTGGGTACGGGTGGCTAAGTGGAATTTACTTTTTGATTTTTTTTGTTTTGAAATTAGGTATGAGGTTCAATTCCAAGCTATTGGGCGACTTTTTTCAAAATTATTTTACATGATTTATTTTTAATATAGATCGAATCCCAGCATGCCTTTATTTCATAAATGAAATTTTTCATAAAAATCGGTAATTATTTTTAACTTCAAGCGTTCATAGTATTTTTCTCCACCTTAAGGCATAAAATGCAGGTAAACAATCATTAAATAACCCCATCATTGATATTAATTTTCAGACCATTTGGGTATTTATTTTATTATCTTAATGTATTCATTAATTATTTGTGTTTGTCATCCCTTTAAAATAACAATAGATGAAAAATTTCAATCTATTGACCATTTTTAAATATAAGGTATGCAAACGTTATGAAATGTATAAAACGAGGAAAATGATCCATTATAAACATAGAAAATATTAGTATAGGTAGTAGTAAGTAGTAGCTGTCGCTTTCGTAGTAGTCGTAGTCGTGGTCAGTGCGTCGTGGTTGTGGATTGGGTTGTGGTTGGTCGTGATTCGTGGTTGCTAATTTTAGCATTGGTAGTACTCGGTTGTACGAAATAGTAATGGATGTAACATAGAGTAGTCAATAGTAATGGATTCTATATAGACCACCAGTGTCCTAGATGTTGTGTGTGGGTTGTATGAATAGTACGGATCTCACATAGGACTATGAGTCGATGTGGGTTGTATGAATAGTACTGGATGGTCACATAAGTAGTCAACAGATCTTATATAGAGTAGCCGATGTGTGTGTTGTACTATACCATAAATCATTATTACTGGACTTCTCAACAATAATAAGAGTCGTGTGTGTTTGATGAATAGTACTGGGACTAGACTGTGTGTGTGTTAGCAACCAGTGACCACTAGGGTATGACGGACACAGTTACCATGGTATTGAGTCATCAATAAGTGGTCAGTTAGTAACAGGTTTGATATGACATAATGAGAACGTGAGTGTCGTCAGTTAGTGACATGTGTGTTGGACGTTCAAGACCACGTGGATGGTCAGTTAGTAACCATGTGTGTATTACGTAAAGGTCACCGTGTGGTCAGTTAGCAAATGACTTTATATTACGTAATAGCCACGCGATTGGTCAGTTAGCAACAGTGTGTATTACGTAATCGGTCATTATTACGTAATCGATATACCCCCCCTTTGTATCTGACGGGCTTCACATCCCTTCCACGAAGATTGGTATGTTAATACTCATCTACATGGACTACATATGAAGTTAAAAGTGAAGAATATTACATTTTTCTAGTCACTTGTAAATATATAGATTTAATATTTATGAAAAAAAGGTTGATGTTGATGAAGTTCGTAAAGCATTGATGGAATTGTATAAAGATATTCTCTCAAACAAAGAGTTTATTTGATATCCGAGATTGGTGCCAGATGCGTGCTCAGAAGAATAACGTCTTATTTTTTTTAATTAATAAAATGGACAAAGTCCAAAAAGATGCGAAGAAGTAAGAGAAGAAAAAGAAATTTATCCAGAGTCCCTCCAGGAATTGAGATCACCAGGATATTATTCGAAGGGTCACAAAGGTTCCAAGGCTCGGCTCCCACAGAACTTGAATTATTCTGAGTAAAAGAATTTAAAATCAGAACCTTACTTTAACAAGATTTATTAAAGCATTAATAAAAAAAGGTTAAAAAATAGATGGAAATAAGGGAATACAGTTTTAAAAAATATAGGTTATTCTTTAGGATTTACATCTGCACATATTAACAGTTATCTTTACCTATAAATTTACCAGTTTTAACAATAGCAACTGTAATACTTGGAATATTTCTGTAGCTGATGGTTTCTTGAATGAATAGTTTCATTATCTTATACTTCTAAAAGAAAAGGTTTATATCGTGAAGTTGGTTTCAATAGAATTAGGAATCTCTAAATTATTTTTATTTCAATTAAAAGCTTTGGGAGCTGAATCCTAACTGAGATGAAATAATGAAATCAAATCAAATAATACAAACGATATTAAAAATAATATTAATAGTTAAAAATGCTAATGTTAGAACTAATGAATATTCTAAAAAAAATTAAACGAGAGAAGTGGCTAAAGAGAATCAAACATAAAAAAATTTATTCGCCCTTCAAAAGGTTGATGTTGTACTCTTAAATTAATTGTTGACTTTTTTAAAAGAAAAAAATCATTTGATAGACATTCTGATGTAACTTCGAAATTAGTTTTTTAGAACCTCTTTATGACATCTAAATTCTTTAGTCACTAGACCTTTTAATATATTCAGGATCAGTTTAAAAATATTAAAGTTCTAAACATATGGGATTAAAAAACTGAGAATATAAAGGTCATGCCAATCATTGGTGGATAAATGGATCTCAACCTCTATAATTCAAAGATCAGTAAGATTTAAATCATCGACTTTATTATTTTATCAAGGACTTTTTATTTATAGGATTAAATCATTTCCTATAGGTATGTTTGTATTTAAATCACTTAGGATGAATCTTTTGTCTCATAATTTTGATTAATGATACTTTTGGGATGCTATCCAAGTATGATATCATGCTTCACTTTTAAGTTGAGGTACGTCATCAATTTTATCTTTATGACCTGGATTCAATGTGTTTTATAATCTTGTGAGAAAGTTTCCTGGCTACACATCTCCTGAATTCCTTTACATCTGTTATCCTTTACAGGTTTCTCTTCATTAGGGAATATAGGATATTTGTTTAATGCTTTCTTACTGTATCTGGGGTTTTAAATAAAATGTATGCTCCTTCACATTTAGGTTTTGAAATGTCGTAGAATATGTTTAGCACGAATAAATATCCATTTTTATTGAGTATTTGGGTTTTCATCTTGAAATGAAAATAACTCTCCAGAGAATTTATTAAATTTGAAAGTATAGGATTTTTCAGATCTATCTCTTTCAAGGTCCCAGTCTATTGTTAAAACATTGAATCAAGGCAGTCTCTTCTGTGATCACCACCCCTCTCTGTTATCATTGCAGCATTGCCTATATTTCGATCCATATATGGAAGTAAGACATTATAATATGTTTCATACATTTGCAATTTTGAAAATTCTAAAATGCAAAGCCTATAAATATTGGGTTATTATATGTTTTCTCAAAATTTCTGTAGTTCTACTGCAGTAAGAATTTCAGAAAATACTTGTGCGTTTTTAAATGTAGGCTTTCCTAGATACGATTTATACGGGCACATCTTTTTCACATTTCAAGAGTTCTATATTAGTATACTTGTCCACATGTCCTCCATGGTCTTGCAAAGACTGAATTGTTTAAAAGTTTATAACCATGTCTTTTAAAAGGTACTTCTCTTTTTGAATGTTTTACAACGGATGTTCTCCTCGATGAAAGTCTTCATGAATGCTGCTGTTTAAATCTATGACACTTTATGAACTTTTTAATATCATTCCTGTGAAAGATAAAAACTGTAGGCAGTCTATAGTGACAAAGATAATAATTCGACGTTTGATCACAAAGAAGTTTCACTGTTGGAGGTTTATCTTGTGAATTGCCAGGATGAATAGTTCTTGGACATTAATTCTTTCTTCTATAGGACTAGAGGGAAATGTTCTTGTCCTGATTTTATATCACCTGGTAATCGAGGTCAATTCTATAAAGTATCCTATGGAGAATCTTTAGTGAGTTGTAAACGTATTTCTTTTATAAGGTCTTTAGGAAGGATTCTTCTTCTCTTCAGGGCATGCGGAGGCGGATTACTCACGAAAAGTCACCTCATGTAAATCTGAGTCATAATTCCTGAATATAAAGCTGTTGCATCTATATAAAGTATAAAAAAGAGGATTTTTCATCCTCTAATACTCTTTTAGTTCCTCATCGTTAAGTTTTATATAGGATCATCAGGGTGTTAGAGAGTCTTACGACGTAGTAGTTATTGCATCTTCTAGGGTTTATCTTCTCTATTCCCATTACTGAGGATACTACTCCTCATATGTTTGTTTTATTAAATTAAACATGTCTTGCGCGGTTAAAAGATCGATAATTTTATCAGATTCTGGAAGATCTGAAGTCCAAAATGGTATCAAACATAGTATCCCAGCTCAAAGAGGGGGCAGTTATATAATTATAAGGTTTAGAACAAAAGGACTTGTAAATTCTCAAAGCAATCTGCTAGAAATGTAAAACATCTAGGGACAAGTACATAATTGTTATAATCTCCTAAAGTTTACAGTCAAACAGAGTGAAAACATTTCTCTGAGCTCGGGATATTCCTATCGTAATCCCAGATTTGAAAGTAGTGAATAAAAGTGTTCTTTCTTGGTAATTTTTGTTTCCTTATATTTTCAAAGGAGTCAACGTAGTCATAGGGATATATTCCTTTCGGCCAAGCATGTAGGAAATTCTTCTTGCCTGGTATATATTTTTTTTCAAGAACTCCGCGAGTGATTTTAAAAAGCTTCTAGCTTTAATGTTTTGCTATGCCATCTAAGAATTGGAGAAAGTTTAAGGAATCTATAAATTTTAATTTTCCCATATTCAAGTGATTTATATTTTTCCCTTTGTTAAGCCATACCTGAAAGAGTTTTTGCGGCATTTTGCTGCTAGAGCCTTTATAAATAGATGTACGTCATAACCAAAAAGATTATGAAATATAACTGGTACAAATTTGGGGGTATGACAATTAGATGCAATCTCTATGGGCTGTCCTCGATAATTATTTTCACTTTTTAAATGATCCTGAGCTATAACCTTATCATTAGTTTGGACTTCCCTGTATTGATCTCTTGTTTGCACATCCAACAGTTGAAAGGATTTTTATATTCTTCTAATTGTTGATCTTGAAATATTTGAGGTACTTTGTTTTTTAATGCTTCCAAATACCCTTCAGTTCTAGATCATTATACTTGTAGTAAAATGATCCAAGACATCTTCTGAAGTTCCTTGAAATGCATATTCTCTAGATTCTATGAGTTCGCGGATAATTACTTTTAAATAATAATTTTTAAGCAGATGGTAATTGTTTAGTTTTTTAAAACTATTGGGTTTATTATTTTTCTTAGAAAGGCCTTCAACCTTGTTGGTTCTCCTTCTGTTTAGAGGCTTTCCATTCATCATGAGTTTATATTTTTCTATTATTTTTAAATATTGCTGACTAGATTTGTTTTGATTTATAGATTCAAAGTCTCCGTAAATACTCCTATGTTTGTAATAAATTTGAAAAGTTTTTAAAATACTCCTGGGATCTGTAGGCATTCTAATTAAAAGCTGGGAATCCTTTTCACAAAATCTTGCATGCTAATCATGGAGTTTTCAGTTGTTGAATAATGAAGACATCTTTACATGTCCGCCTCCAACTAGTTGGATTCTCTGGAGAGTAAAAGCTTGAAAGTTTTTATTAAAAGATAATGTTGAATTTTTCATGTTCACAAGATTAAAGATATCTCCCCGTGCTATCGCCTTCTTGTAATTCATAGCCGTGTATCTTCATAATAAGAAATATAAATTGGAATAATATCCTTGCATCACGTCCCATCCTTTAACATGTCATAAATATTTAAGTTAAGATTATTTAGTTTTTCAAATTCTGGAATATCTTCTAGTTCATTGGATGCATGAATCCTCCTTGGCCTTTCCGGTCCTCCTGGGAATATTAATTCATTTCATATTTCTTTGATTTGAAACTCTTTGGGGGTTTCGGTTTGAGGATGTAAATTGTGCAAGTATTGACACATGAAACCTTTTGTTATCCCTATTCTGCACATTATAACATTTTTAGATTTAAAGGGTGTAGGCATATAGGATTAGGATTAGGTGGTAATCCCCTTCCAATAATCAAATCACTAAGATTGGAAGATTGAAATACTAAGGTTTGAAGTCTCCTAATTCATTTTCAATCTCTTATTGTTTGCTTCGACTGCTTGAATTATTTCTTTGATGCTTTTATTAAATCCTCTAGTTGAAACATAAATATGTAAAAGGCATGGGATTTCAACATCTAAAGGAGTGTCTTCTTGGGCTCCTGGGCTCTCCAGTATTTTGCTTTTATTGTCGATTTTATATTTTATAACATATAACCCTGTCGGTTTAAATTTTTAAAGCACTCACAGAAAGAATCTTTTATATTTTTTTTATTTCTCTTTATATAATTCTCCAGGGGTTGCAGGTCCATAATTTTTTAATTTAACATTCATCTATCTGATTAAAAAATCCACAGTGGTATTTTTCTCTTTCAACATGATCAGGTTCTCTTTGAATAACATTCTCATCCATCGGAGATTTCTTTTAATATGTTCTTTGAAATGTTAAATAGTAGAAATTTATTTTTGTTGAAAAAGTTGCAATCAGGGCATGGTAAATACTTCTCTAAGTCTCCCGATACCAAATTTTCAAATTTTTATATATCCTGAATGTACGATTATCTTCTTTACATTTAGGACAGAGTTTTGAATGGTCATAAGATTATTTCCTTTTAAGTAAGTGAGCCTCGAGCTTACAGTGGAAATTAATCATGTTTATTTTAAATGAAACTTTATGCTGCAAAATATTACAGTTCATTTTTAGAAAAAATTTTTTACTGGGATCCATGTGTCTATTTTTATTTTTTTATATTTTTTATTTTTTTATTTTGGTATTTTATTATCACCAGACCGAGCAATCACCAAGCCGTAGCACCAGGACCTGGTATTCCAAGACAGAATTCGCAAGATAGGATTCACCAGTTGATTGTATTCACCAAGACCTATAGTTCCTACGAGTAGGGGGATAATATCCCTCACGACGCAGGCCGATATACGTTCATGCTTTATCGGCATTTTCTCGTTTTGTAGACTAAATCCATATTTTTAAATTTTGCGAATAGAGCAAAATAAAAAATGTGCGTTTTTAAGGGTTTTTAGTGTTTTTTTGTACGTTTTTGGGGTAAAATAGCCATAAAACTGAAAAAAAGTGGGGAGGCCGTGGTCGTGAGGGCAAATATATCCCCACACTTAATAATAAGATAAAATTTAAAATAAATTTGCTAATGTTGGAATCATTTATTAAAAATATAATTCAAATAAATAATTATGTGTGGGATAATCCGCAGATTTTTATTCTTAAAATGAAATATTTCGACCTGAAAGAGGTCATAATTACTCCAATACAAATGAATAAAAAACTGGATTATGACTAGGATAGTTCTTTATTTGAATTATATTTTAATAAATGATGCACCACTCTTCTACAAATAACTTACTATAAATGAGCTGTCCGTTTCCTTTGTTAAAATAATTTTATAGAAATGAAAACACTAGAAATTCAAATGCATTTTTATAGTGTGATTGAATCTCAGAATATTAAAGTAACAATGTAAATTTCAGTTTGATAATTATTGATTCTCATTTGACTTATAAATATAAAATGATGTAAATATTCGAAAAAAATAATTGATTTGGATTTTTCTTTCTGAAAAATTGTATTAATTCAATTAAAGATTATAATTTATTATTGATTATTCTCTTTTAGAAATACTCTAATTCAGAATTCATTGGATGAGTCTGCGAAAACAGACAAAAGATTTGTCGGTATTGGTCAGTCACCTTTATCAAGACAGTCGTCAGTCATAGCCAAAACTCCATTAAATAATAAATGCAGTTCACCTATAAAATCTACATTAGTTTCATCACCGAATGACACTGTTACCAACGGCTATTTGCCACAATGCATCAATCAAATTTCCAATTATCCGAGGCCACCGTCTCTGATTTATGATTGCAATAAAATGACTTATAAACAGCAACCAACAAAATTTGATAATGATGAAAATATTTTTCCATCTACAAGAAAATCTAACTTCAATGGTATTTTAATATATATGCATTAATAATGAATTTATTATATTATTATTATTATTATTATTATTATTATTATTATTATTATTATTATTATTATTATTATTATTATTATTATTATTAATATTATTATTTATTATTATTATTATTATTATTATTTATTATTTATTATTTATATTCTCTATTTATTATTATTATTATTATTATTATTATTATTATTATATTATTATTATTATTTATTATTATTATTATTATTATTATTATTATTATTATTATTATTTCCTCAGCAATCCTTTGAATACAGCAAGCGCAGAAGCATAATTCCTTAATAAATAATCAAAGAAAGGCAAAATATTATTAATAGAAAATCGCCAACTAAGTATATTAAAATATAACATCAATATAACATATTTTTCGACCGTTTAACAGCCTTCTTTAGACTAGGAATCGTATTTATAACAACTTAATGAAAATAAGAATATTCAAAAAAGTAATCAATATTAATCGCAATCAAACTGTATCAAACTAAAAATCTTTTAATAAAACTGTTCTTGAAAATAAAAAACTTATTCATAAAAAAATTATTTGTTTCATTTTTAAAAAATGTTATAACAAAAAATTTTAAAATTAATATAAAAAATTAATTTAATTTAAATTTAAAAATTCAAAAAAATTTTTATTCAAAAAAATTTTACAAACAATAACATCATCCCAAATAATAAATATACAGCGTTAAATTATTAAAAACCTTCAAAATTCCGGTAGACTGTGGACTTTGAATATTAATTATAGGATTTAAAGATCTAATTTAGCAACGCCTCGCACGTTACTCGTTTTCAGTAATTATTCAAATTTTTCGACAAGATCTTAAAATCAGAAATACTTATTTTTTTAATGGTGCACTTCCTAAAATGACCACTAATGTGGGTCAATCGATTCCGTCGGCAATGGTCAAGAACTCTAACGCAGAGATGACGACCAGTTCCCCTCCAATGTATATGGTATTACATCTGTTACATGAAAATTGATACATGAATTCTGAACACAGACCAATTGGAGTCGGAGACTTATTAGTGAACATGCTACCAACCTTGCAAGACGTTGAAATAATCCTAAATATAGTCTTATCTACATGTTTAAGGATCATATGATTGAATTCTCTGAAACCTTCAGAATAAGGTATTACCAAAACGTATTTTTGATCAGTGTGCTTAGATATGATTTTTTCACCTTCCGAACTTGACTTACATATTTGAAATTTGAATTTTTTTTAAATACATTCTAACAAAATTGAGGAAATTTAGACTCCTCAAGAAGTATTCCATGAATTATTCGAAATGAATTTTTCGATAAATTGAGATTCGGGTTTCCACTGACAGGTTATACAATTGTCAACTACATACTTTGAAATTGACATATTTGTTTCAATTAATGAAGAAATAATTTAAGACTACCACAAATAAATAGTATTTTTATTTTCCTGGATGTAGCCCTTCGATAAATTTTACTTTTCAATGCGGCTCAAGATTGGAAATCCCTGATATAAACGTTCAAATTTATTCCTTTTACCATTACTTCTACATTTGTTGTTATCTATTCTAACAAAATATATATTCTTTCAAATGGAATCGTTTATATTTAAAACAATTATAAGATGCAGCCTTCAAAAAGATAATTTAGTACAATTATATCAGTAGATGAATTGGGCACCGCTAAAACAGGTCATCACTAGCACAAAGACATTACAACCCCGTTATAAAAATTTTTCCAAGGTCAAATTTTAAACAAAGACAATGATTCGTCAAGGTCATTTAAACAAAGACCATGAATCACCTGATGACTTGATTGACTTCAAATAACTCATTCAAAGTCATATTATTATTTTTCAAAATATTATTATTTTTTCAAGGTTAAAAAGTTTTATATTAAATGAAAAATTAAATAAAAAAAGCATAAAAATCAAATATAACATAATTTGGATTATTTTAAATTGAAATCCACCTGGAATTGTAGTTGTTCCCTTTTGAAATCTTTATATGACGCGTGGGCTATACCTGCATATTTTCCCGTCTACCATATATTTCATCTATATGTATACTTTTTACTGGTTTAGTTAAATTTTGGTGCTTATATGAAGGTGACAGTTATACTCATCTGCGTGTTTTATTTGTCAAAATACGGTAAATATTTTACATGGTTCTTAATTTGATCTGAATAGTTATATTTAAAGTGAGAAAAAGGTGTATTACATTTTTTACACAAGATTACTCAAAACAAATTATTCATTCAATGCACTTAATAATCTTATTCTCCTGATACATCGGAATATATGATCTCGTGTGGATAACATAACTATTAGAATCCCTCCCACTTATTGACGTAACACAATTTCAAATTTCAAATATTTGTCTTTCAATATCATAAGTTTTTATATAATAATTATATTATAATTCTTCGACTTTCATTCACATTCTACTCTCCCGGTGAATTGGGGAAAATTGTATTAAACATAATAAATAAAGTTAATTCACGTGAAAAATAGATGACGAGCGAATTAAATTATATTAAATACTTGTGAAAAAAATTTCATTTAAATTTTAATTGGGAAATGTAAAATTTTTTTTCACTGACTACCTAAATCTTGCAGTTTTAATAATTGAGAGAGCATCTAATCAAAACAGAAATAATTTTTCTAAAAAATGAGAAATATGAATAATTAAAATTTTAGCTTTTTTTGAATCTAGAATATTAAAAGATTTATTATAATAAAATTATTTTATATTAACCCTTTGAGACCGAGCGATATATATATATATATATATATATACGTTTTTGACTTTTTCATTAAATCCGGGCAGCGTATATAAACGTTTGAGTTTAAATAAAGTAAAAATCACGTTTTTTAGTATTTTAACATTACAGGGATATGCATTAACCCTTTAACCACTAAAACCGTCTACAGACGGTCATCATAAAATCATCATTCAGTTTAAATTGAAAAATGTTTGCGCTCTAGCCACTAAGACCGTCTGTCGTCTGTGATACTCCCCACCACAAGAAACAGGTTTGAACACGTTCGGTCGCGTGGTTTGGTCATGACAGGTCAGTTTGGTTGAATATTTGATAGTGAGCGGTTGAAAAATTATTTCACGATCGCACGCAAATTAAAATTGAAAAATATAATAATTCCATCGCTCCATCGACTTGATAATTTTTGTGGTAAGTTTTGTGTTCTTATTTTTTTATAATATATTTTTAGTTTGTGTTTTTTTATTTTCTTTTGTGTTCAAAATGAAAATTTTGTAAACACCGTCTACAGGCGGTGATAGTGGTTAAGGGAAATTTTATTTTTATATATTTTTATATAGTTTTCCTGTTATTTTGAATGTATTTTTATATATTTTGTTTTATTTCAGAAAATGTCAGGATTTGATAAAAATAAAAAGTACAATTTTCTTAATATATATATATATATATATATATATATATATATATATATATATATATATATATATATATATATATATATATATATATATATATATATATATATATATATTATGCATTAATATATATACACTATACATTAATATATAATATACAATGTATAATATGAATATTTATGTATTGACTAAATAAACAAAAAAAAGAAGATTAAAAACAGTCTCATCCAGAAAAAGTAACCTCATATTTGATATATTTCTCTATTTTATTGAAAAGGTTTTCCTTTCTAAAATGAAACGCATATCAACTACTTTATCTGATATCTTCTTAATTCTTTTTCTCGTTATATTGAGTCTTTTTCAGACTCCTGCTTACCATCGACTGTGAATGAGTAATCCCATCTTCTCCTAGCTTTTCAATATTGCCTTTTTGTGTTAAACGAGGATCATTCTGTATCACATCAGAAATCTTAATAACAGCATCGTTTATTTCTAAAGGCCTACGACCAGATTTCTTAATTATATTAAAAATTGTTTTCTTCACATACCCTAATCTTATTCAAAAGTTTGTTTATCGTCGGTATCAATAAATCAAGGACAGTCACGATTTTATATATATAGCGCATAATGTGTATATATATTAGTGCATATCCCTGTAAAAAGCATCATTTTTAATTGATCAAATATTTATAAAATAAATTAAAAAATTTTGACGAAATTCAAGAGTCTCAAAAGGTTAATCGTATTAATTTCTTAAGCTTTTTGTATTATTCTAATTGATTTCTTTGTTAATAAGTTATTAGACGTTTGGAAATTCAAAAGGCTAGATTTTTATCAAATAATTTTCAATGATTTGCTAAAAATTTCTTTATGCATTCCTAATGATTTGCACGAACCAATTTAAAAAAATGTTCCCATGGTGTATAGTCAGGACTGGCTGGGTAAATTATTCAGACTATTAACACTTGGTCATCAAAATATATTTTTGCTTGAACTTAATTGAAACCAAGATTTGGGATATTCTTAACAGCAAGTTTTTCATCGTTCTCCAGAAAATATTTTAGTCTTAAAAATGAAAATTTTCTAAGAATTTGATAAAATTGGTAATGAATTAATAGCAGTTATTTGAATAGTTAAAAAATCCCTATTATTAACTTGAATCTAGTCACATTTGTAATTTTGTATATTTAGCTGTTATTTAACTAGAATATTTTAGTAATTATTATGATCCATGTGTTTTATATTTTATTTAAAATTGTATAATATGTCCGTAAAATATCAAATTAGTTATGAACATCTGAAGAATTTCCCAAATTATAACATGTGAAAAATGAATTTGCACCATAGAGAAATTCGGCCATATTGCATACATTGATTGTTTTTATTTGTATATTTATTTATTTTTGTATGACAAATTTATTGTTTATTTGTGTTACTTGGTTACGTCTAGCAATACAGTAACTATTTTTTATTTAAAACGGAAACCAAACTTTTCCTGTTTTAATATTGGCAATAATTTTTTTGAATAGAAGTTGAGTTTTTTCCGTTTAATTTATTGTTTATTAGCACCTGCATCTTTTAATATTTGAATATCGGTTAGTAAGTCAACTGCATTTTAGTTATCTTTAAAATTTTCAGCGATTTGTTTCTACCATTTAAATTCTTCTTTACAATAGTTTTATCCAATTTTTTATGTTTATAGCTTCTAATTTTCGGTTGACTGACTATTAAATATATTCTGAGTATTAAAATATCCAATCATTTTCAGATTTCAAGCTACTAAAATAATTTTTGTCGAAAACCTAATGGCCGATTCATAAAAATCAAAGCATTGATTATGAAGAAAGTAGAATAATTAATTTTATAAGTTATCGATTCCGTGACTTTATCCTATAGTACGTCAATACTAAAAGTTTAACCTTTTGTAAGATTTAATAAAAACTTTAAATTTATCAATTAGACAGCATGTATTTTTAAAGTTTTTTTGTATTCAAAGACTAATTTTTATAATAGTAACAACAACTGCTCTGCATTATTTTACTGAAATCTTTTATCTTTTTTACCATTGATATATGTTCAATTCTCTTTTTTCATACTAGGTTAATTATTTTTCTAAAAAAATGGATATCCCAAAAATTTATGTTAAATTATATTTGTATTCAAAGCATTTAGCATATTAATTTTCGGATCCAATGATTTTATTATCAAAAACTTCACAATTTACAAGTTCCCAATAATTATTGGAATTTTTTAATAAAATTTTAAAATTAGATGTCTATTTTTCTCATATTGCTCTTATTGTGCTCACTAATATTGGTTGATGTCTTTAGTCAATAATGTTCACTAGCTCGAATAGGGGTGATGGGAAGTCTCCAGTTTATGTGACATTACATACACAATTGATAAATGAGCTCAGAACATAATCTAACCGGAGTTTTAGACTTATTAATAAACATATTGTGTACTTCTTGCTTATCTTTTATAATCAGTAAATCCTTCTAAAATGGCAATACCAACAAAAATTTGACCACCATCGTATTTACACTTAATATTATATTTATCTAACTCACTATCCAACTGCTCCACATCAATCAAAAATTCTGTAAAGTGTTGATATGTATAAAATGATGATTCAGATGTATAAAATGATCATTTCTTGGTAGTAGCATTAATTAAATGTTAAACAATTAAATGATAATTTAAGCCTTTTGCTGTGAAGTATATATTTAATAAAATGAAAAAGTTCCTTTTGTTGATCAATAGATTTTAAAACCTCAGTTAATAACATCTTATGATAATTACATTAAAGTTCTTAATAATTCCCCCATCCATTGACTGTAAAATACTTGTTGCATTTGTTTGTAAAAAAAGACTAATATTTGTCAAAATGTTACTAATGTCAAGATGTGCAGATCAATTATCAATTAACAAAAGAATTTTTCTTTTATTTCATCTTAATTTCGAATCTCATTTTACCAGTTTAGCTTTATAAATTTCAGATTTCATCCAGGTATTACTATTTGCGCGATATTTTATGTGATTTAATTTCTTGTATTTAAAACATCTAGGCTTAAAATATTTACCAATAATTATAGGTGGCAATTTCTCTCCAGTTGCACTTGCATATAAATAAACGGTCAACCTTTCTTTAGAAATTTCCAGACCTTTGGATTTATTGCTTTTAAATTTTAATGTTTTGTTAGGCAACATTTTAAACAGTTTTATCCCCATTAGAAATATCTTTGTCTTCATCCTTCTCGTATCTGCGGCCATCTTTCATTTGACCATTGTTCAACAATAACTTTATCAACCGAATTCAATTCACCAGAAATGGCACCAAATTTAATATCATGATTTCTAAAGCGTTGAATCCAACTAGAATTACAATGAAAATCTGCTAATCAAGCTTCGTTTCAATTTTATTTGCCTTTTGTAAAGTATTTCTGAGCTTATTGGGGATTTAATGATCGATTTCAAATGACCTTGAGCAATTCTTCCTATTAGACTTTATAGAGGAAATCATAGACAGATTGCAAGATCTGCTTGCTTTACTTCAAAATCCATTTTGTAAATAATATCATAATTTTCTTTTAAAGTTAAAATTTTATTTTTTTGGTTTTTCATTTGAGGATGAAAAATATTGAAATTAAAAATGAATTATTAAAATTTTTATTTATGTTTTATAAACATTTTTAAATTTTGTTCGGTTTAATCGACTAGTGTTTAAACCGAACAAATTTAATGCAAAATATGCCAAAATATTGATTTAGTTTAAACTAGTATAATGGTCAATTTATTACTTTAATGCCTAAAGAGTGTGTTAAAGTCTTTGCTTAGTTCAAAATTGATATAGAAATCTTTATAATACAAAATTAGAATTAAAGTTCCAACTTTCATAAAATAAAATTCCCTGGCCATCCGAAAAAGAAATATATTGTGTAATTTATAATTCCAGATATTAACCAATCAGAACACATTACATCCTCAGTCATACAACGAATCAATGATAATCTTTCAAACGTATCTTTCAATGACAAATATATATTGTCATTCAATTACCTCTGTGCATCGGCTTTCAATCATTCAAATGTCCCGTGTAGAAATACAATTCATCAGCCAATAAAGCCAATTTCAGAATCTAGTTCAATTGATTGTCTTTCAATAAAACCTGCCACAAAGTTCCCTTCGACTAAAATCGACCGATTTCCTAAATATAGTAGAGGTTTTGATAAAAATTGTTTTAATGCTGCCTAATCCATGTTGTCCAGAATCATTTCCGTATCCAGACCCGTATCCGAAGGCTTCAAGATCATTTATAAATCGATTGACTGAAATCTCTATATTAGCCCAAAACACAATAAGATTGGAGAAAAATAGAAATAGAAAATCGATGATCAAAAGAAATAGTAATGATTTGGCAATTGTTTGCAAAGATTAAGCAAAAAGTAAAATTATGTTTTTTCGAAGTTTTTTTTCTCTCTTTAAATCTGTTTCTGTGAATTTATAAGATTATTATTGTTGATATTGATTAAATTTTATACATGGAAATAAATATCAGTTCAAGTTTATTTTTGTTTTTAATTAATAAATCAAGTGTACAGTTTTTCTAAAATTGTTACTTCAATAGTTTGATTCGAAAAAATTTGTATTTGAAAATTTTTAGTTAAAAATATTTTTAGAATTTCATGAAATACAAATGTTACTAAGAATAGGATTTTAGAATTCCGCTTTTTAATAAATGTTGCTAAAAATAGATCCAAAATTCTACATGATTTTTTACCATTGTGGTGACAGAAGTTTCATTTGCAATCTCATACATATAATGGTGTTATAGGTAATTCACATTTTACCCTTTCGTGCTGTTTCCAGCGTAACCCAGAATACAAGAATGATGTACCGCTCGATACCCATTGTGTGATAAATGTTGGGACTGTATCGAGTGGGTGAGTACTTGAGAAAAGTGAGAGTACCTTTGTACATTATAATCGGTGAGTACTCGAGTGGGTTCGCGGACCGCCGATAAAACCCTATGTTCGACTTCCTTTTTGATCCCAATTTGTTTGTCGCCTATTAACTCAAATTAACTCTTCTGAGCCAGGTATTTATCAAATAAATCATAATGTAGACGATATTTTTTTACATTATAACAATTAACCATTTCTAGAATGCGCGCTACTCTATGGGCCCGTAGCCGCACTCTCTCGGCCTTTTTCATCTTTCATCCTTCGAAAGAAATAATTATTTGTCTCACCGAGCGTCTCCCATGAGATAATCTTTATTCCGTTTTCTCATTACCCGTGCTGTCATTATAATGCTTTGCCAGAATCCACTTTGTTTACTTGAAGTCGGGTTTTCTTTAATTAATTAACGAATTTGTTTTTGTACGTTTTCTTGCATTTCGACCCTTTCTGAACATATTTTGATGAATCCGTGATCTTGTCGTGATCTTTCCCATCATCACATTTACATCTTATCCGTTTTTCAAATTTTAATTAGATGATTTCTTGATTTTTCAATATTACTTTTTTAATTATTTGGAAACTTTAAATTATATATATATATATATATATATATATATATATATATATATATATATATATATATATATATATATATATATATATATATATATATATATATATATATATATATATATATATACACTGATGTTTGTATTATTTCACAATTTTCATACAAAAATAAAAACAATTATGTAGTGCCTATGAATTTCGACTTAAAAAATATATCAATTTAATAATTAAATATAAAATTCATAATTGAATTATGTTGAGTTATTGGGTTGGTGGTGATAAAATTAAAATTCTTACTCTGACTCCAAGCGTATCTTTGACTAATCCACAATAACACTTAACAACAGAAATCTTTATTGGTAATCACAAATAATTTTCACTTTACACTGACAATCAATTCAACACTTTGCTTGGTGCCTATACAATGCTTATTACAACACTCAGTGAGGAATAGCACTTGTGTATAACACCGGATTGAAAAATCACTAACCACTGATTGGTTTATCAACTGAGACTTTAAGCTGGTTGTTTTCTTTGACCTTCTTCGCGACTTTATCCAAATACTCAAGTACACCTAATTCTGTTTTTACGCGAACTTGAAAGAAATTAGCGAAGATGACGACGTAGAGGTTCCTACCCTCACCGCAGATCTAATTAAAGAAGGACTTCAACTAGCAGCAAAATTAAGCGATCATTTTGGCAAGCATGATCCTATTGAGGAAAGACCTCGGAAATTTCAACGTGACGTGAAATTATTAATGGGAAATTATCGCGAATTACATAACAGCATTATCAAACCCAGACCACAACAATTGATTACTGAATTTTTGACTAGAACCGCTAAAACATCAACACCACTTCAACATGAAAATGAAGTGGAGAATATTTCTAGTGATGACAGTGACTGTGGCGTTCAAGTCTCACGTAAACGAATACGTATATCATCAGGAAGTGACAGCAATTAAAAAATATGTTTAATGATATATTTTGCCACTTTTTGTTTTACTAAAATTAATTTTTTGTGATTTTTTTGTTAAATAATGAATTTCTTTTGTTAAATTAGTATTTTTTTTCGTTTGTCGTTATTTTATTCATAAATATATATTTAAATAAATAAAAAGTGTATAAAACACGTAAAAACCATGAATTTGTATACTTTAATCACATTATTTTAGTTGATTTTGGAAATGAAGAACCAATCCTCTACTTTTATATGGACACCATATCTTTTTTTTACGCGATTTTTTTTACGCGTATTTTCGGAGAACGTATCTATCGCGTAAAAACAGAATTAGGTGTAACTTCTTTTCGTTTAATTTTTCAACTAATTCTTTTCTTCAAATCTTCTCCAATAATTATTCTTCACAATTATTTTCTTTACAATTATTCTTCACAAATCGTTTTCCCAATAACGTTTCGTCCGACTATGTCTAACTTATCGTCTAATTTTTGGTCTCTATTTCGTTTACTAAATTTGTCTCAATTTGTGAACCACCAGTTTCTCTTTATATAGTTTGTTTTTTGTCGTACTAGAGACAGATTTTGTTTTCCATTTTCATTTTTCTCTGTATTCCCGCTACGTCAGTCTGTGTTTTACTTTTCGTGTTATGCCACTTTTCCTGTCATTTCGCAATCTGTCAAGATACGGCTTTCTCCATATTTTGTTTTTCTTGAATTTGAAATTCCACCTTCGCTTGTACTTTTTAATTAACAATGACAAGTTTTAATTTCTTGTTTGTTTTCTTTTATTTGATTTATCTTTCTCATTTTTCATTTCTTTTTACATCCATTTTCTTCTCTGAGTTCCCATAGATCGTCCCGATTGTCATGATATTTCTTGTCGACCTTTTTTCGTATAGTTTTAATATCATCCTCAATTTTATAATTTCTTCTCCCACCTACAATATTTTTTTCAATGCGTCCTTCACTCATGTAAACTCGAATAATACTAATTTTAAGGCTTCAGGAAGATTAACAATTCTTGATATTTCTTCTGTAGATTTGAGGTCGATATAGTTTTGAATAATAAGTTTCCTTATGGAATTTGATATTCTATTTCTTGTCTCTGTAATTAAGGATTAGTCTTTTTAAAAATATTAAATTGAACTTCAAATCCTGTGATTCATTCGTGCTTCTTTCGAACATCACTGTTAATTCTCGTTAAAATCTATTAAAATAAATTTCAAACATTCGAGAAGCTGAAACCATTGCTTTCCAAGCTGAGATCTCCCAGTTGATGAGCTTGATTATCAACACACTCTATTCAAACAAAGGAATCTTCATTAGAGGATTGATTTCAATGCTAGTGATGCCCTCGATAAAGTTCGTTACAAGAGCTTGGCTGACCCATCAGTCTTGGATAGCCAAAAGCAGCAAATGATTAAAGTAAAAAAAATCAAATTTTATTTTAATAAATCTAACTGGCCGGTCAAGACCGAAAGGGAGAATTTCTCACCCTTAATTATTCTAATGCTTTTATTTCTTTACATCTCTGAACGATTGAGCATGAGCTCAAAACGTTAAACGTGGTTTATCATTGGCTCTAGTCAGGTTATGGCACATAAAAATCAGATTCTATCCGATATGATATCAGAATTGGTTAGGCATTGAGTAAGATTGGCTTGTTTATCAGATTAGGTATCATCCGGAGAGACAATTGTTTGTTATCAACGGAAAATCATCCAGATTAATTAGTCATCAGAGTTAAGGGTAATTAACATCATCTAGTTGATAAGAATAGGTCATTAGTATCGATCCATTGATGGGACTTTGGAATCGATAGGTTTAATAAATAGTTATTCCAGGCAAAGATCCCAATACTTTGACATTGTATGATACTGTAGTTGGTATGATCAAAGCAGAACTCACCAACAATCTTGGTACAATCGCCAAATCAGGTACCAAACTCTCGTGGAGGCCTTCATTGCAGGAGCAGATATTTCTACAATCGGTCAATTTGATGTAGCTTTCAATAAATATATTCTTCGAATAGCTTAATTTTCCTACAACTTTATGTTTTAATTTATATACAAAATCGTGTGTTTTTTACAAAATGATTATTTTCGAGTGGATAAAATATTTAAATTCTGAAGTAATTTGTAAAAATAAATACTCCAATTTCGTTGCAAAATATTTTACAGTTGCGATATAAAAATAGATTCCGAACTTCTTAATTGTATGCATGGATGAATTAGTTGAATGCGTTTTATAATTTTAAAGAGATTCTGTAACACTTTTATTTGTGCTTCCAGTCTCACTGCTATTTGTATTGAATGAATAACAATTTAAGTTTATTCATGATTTGATAAATCGAATCGAGGTTTTGTAAAATTGTTACTTTGATAGTAAAATGAAATTATATATAGTAAATTTAATATTCGATTGGAACATTTCAGAACTGTTTATTTTTGTTTGTTGATTACTTGTGTTATTAAAAAGTATACTTTTAAAAAGAATCACATTTCAGGTTCTATTTAATTGTTTACAAGGCTGAATTCAACTATCCAAATAAATAATTTTGATATAAAATGATTTTCAAATTTTAATTCAACATTTTACATTGTCTCGGTCAAATTTGAATTAGAATTGTAAAAAGTTTGTCGTCAATATTTTTGGATCTTGGTAATTTTATATATAAACACTTGAAGTCAAACTTATATTTTGATTCAGCCAAAAGTTACTAATCCAACAGTAATAGAATTATTTACACAATTTGATTTAACGTTTTGAATAATTGTATTTTTGTGTACATTTGAAATATAGATTTTAACAAAGAACATTAAAAAATCGCTTTACTAATTTCGATTAGGTAGGGTGTAAAACTTTGTTACTCATTGGTAAATAACAATATTATAATTGATTATATTATTATGATAAAATACAATTTTAGAAATATAATTCAATTTTAACTATTTGAACCAGTTTTTATTTTATTATACATTTCTATTGTAAATTTTTATAGAATTACAAAATCAATTAAAGCTATTGAATTTTTTATTATTTAGTTTCCATAAGTATCAACAGATTTTAGATAGTAATAATAGTTAATACTGGAAATTGATTATATTTGGTTCACGTATTTTTTAATTTTTTTGTTACTATTTGGTTTTATTTTGGTTTTTTCAACTAATTAATTTAAATTTAATATTTTAGTCCAAATCTTGTCAATATAATATTTGTCAAATAAATAAAAAATAATTTATTACTAAGTTCTAGTTAAAATCTGATTTTTATTCAAATTTGACTATCAATGTATAAAATTATGATTGTGGCAATATAGGTTCAACTTCCACGGAATATTTGTGTCTCAAGCAAGGAGTATCTCTTCGCAAAAACCATATATTACTTGCCCATAATAAGAAACAGGTAAATCCGGCTACCTATAAAAAAATTATATTTTAATTTTATCAAATATTTCTTTTTAAAATGAAAATACATTTAATTAATATAAATTTTAAAGATTTCTTATCTTTAACGTTAGTAAAATTAAGTTTAGTTTTTAATAGCAAAAATCATTTTTCAGTTAACTGAAAATTGATTAAAATAAAGGTTTTAATCATTTTTAATCATTTTGAGCTCCCCTGACAGCCTACCGGTGCTAGTACTAGGCTGCTGCTCCACCATGGAACGAAACTCCCTTTTGTTCACCATTGATGGTCGATCTGAACGTTTCTGATCTTTATGACTGGTATCTCCCTGATAAAATCGATGAAATAAGCATTGAGAGCTGTATTTTCCTTGATCCACATCCTTGCCATGTTTCAAATTTCTCGAGTCGCACTTGTTGCTGTTTCGCCTTTTTTCCCAATGTCGTAATTAGACACGAATTACTGATTTTCTTCAAACATTCTAAAATTTAAAAATTAATAAATGGAGTTTTAAATTTGTAATTTTGAAAGTGTAGTTAAATTCGCCCTTTCAAGGGCTTTAAAATGATACCAAATTTTGCATTTAAATATGCTTAAACGATCTGGGAAAACAAGACTCCACCTGGCAAGGTAATCAGGCCATTGTAACAAACTTAATCCAAATAGATCCGATTCTTATGCAAATTAGGTTATACTTCATCGTGTTTTAAAACACACGACTTCATTATCTTGAAATTTTACTCATAAATGAATATTATTTAATTTTATAAGTGTATCAAACTTAAGTTACGCCAGTGTTTTGCAACTTAAAGTAATACAATAAACTTTTTTGATGATATTTCATTTATTTTCATTATGACAAAAAATCAAAAATTTAATTATGCGCTTCACAAAGTTTCGAATTTTCCTTTATTAAGTGTTATTTAATAAAAAACAAATTCATGTTGCGTATAATTAAATTATTGATGTTTTTTCATAATTCATTTTTATAAATTTATCTTTAGACAATTTTTTTAATTTTATTTGGTTAAGTTTGTCATGCAGGTCATATTAGTTTCTTAATTAGTCAGCTACACTTGACTAATAGGGTCTAGTGATTCTACCTCATAATAAATATATTATGATTTTGATGAAAAATTTATTGAACCAGAAAAGAAAGATTCTGGTTTTGTTGAAAAGAGTTACTGAAATTTGGTCACAGTTTTAGTACTATTAAATTTATTACAATCTTCAAATAGGGACTTGTACAGCAAAATACGTTTGTTGCGAAATAAGAAGTGAGGAAACGTTTATAATTCCATATAAAACTTTATCTTTAAATCCCTTTATCCATTTAAAGTTTGACAATAAACAACATTACTTAAAAATCCAGTTAGAGTATGAGCTATACCATCTCTCAACTCACTTGACATCGGGTTACAGGAATATAATTAATATATATATATAATTAATATTTATAATATCAATCAAATAAATTTATTGAAGAATTTTCAAGTTAATTTGAAATTTTAAAATTATTTGATGAAAACTTATTTTAAAATGGTCAGCTCTACATTCAGTGACAGCATAATACATAAATTTGCATCTGATTCTAATCCTTATTAAAGAGGGGTTTTTGTATGAAATGTTATTATCCAGTTTCTGGACTAAAAGATTCATTCATATTATCATAATATTCATATTATTCCAATGTATATTATGTGAATTTAATTTATCTGTTGGAGTTGCCAATGAAATGTGAAATTAACAATTATTGATCTAACTCCAAAGTGTGTCTTGGTTAACAGCGATAACAAATTCCAGTTAAAACACATTTATTCTTCAAAACAATTGATTACCAATTTACGACATAAAATTATTGATATTACAACAGTAACTTCGAGTGCTTATTACATCTCTTCGGGTTGAATAACACGTCTGCAATACAATGTGTAATTCAGAATCACACAACTACTGTTCCTGGTTTCGACAATCAGTAGAATTGATATAGTTGCTTTCTTGACTTTAACTTGTATTTATTTGATACTTACATTTGGTATCATTAATAATTTAACATTTTCAAATTATGTTCAAAGTTTTTGTTTCTACATGAGAATTCGCTTTAAAAGCATAAAGTAAATACATTAGCCTTGTTATATGTTTACAATGTAATAGTATCTAAAGGATACTCTGAAGTAACAGAAAATATTTTTCGATTAAATAACTGAATACATTTCAATTCTTAATAGAAACTTCTAGTATTACAAAAAAGTACTGAAACTAGAAAATCAACGAAAATAATGTATTTATGCTAGTGTCCTGCTTAAGATTAAGTCTACTGGCACCAGAATTGAATTAACGTATATTACCAAATAGTATCACTACACCTAATAGTATCATTAATACTACACCATAACTAAATTCATTTATATTTAGTGATACTATTTAAATAATATCACCATATTAAAACATTGAAATAATCTGTCAACATCAAATTGTTTTATTAATATCTAAACGTATTTTCTTTTGTTGTAAACAGTCATTAAATTAAGATTATATTCCAATCAATATAATACTGGAGATATATAAAAAACATTCCGTACAAAAAATGGGCAAACGAACTTTTACTATTGCTTTCAAAAAAGAAGTCATTCAATATATGTCAAAAAGGAAAAACATGTTATGCGGCAAAACAGTATTTTGAGAAGATGAACGGGGAATTTTACGACCAATCTATGTTTCAGCAATGGTATAGACAGCGAGATAAGATAAATCAAAGATCTTCATGCATGAAACGTATATTTGGGGGTGGTAAGAAAACAAGTTTGGGCAACATCGAGCAGATATTAGCTGATGAGATTATTGATCTCAGAATTCAGAAAAGAAAAGTGACCAGAAGATTTATTTGCGATAGAGCCGTATCTATGGCAAATGAGCTTCAGATCGATTTCAAGGGCACCGGGAATTGGGTTTCAGGGTTCATGAAAAGGAACGGATTTTCTCTTCGGCGTGGAACAAACATGACAACATTGTCTGACGAGGAATTAATTACACGATCTGTGAGCTATATGAAGTATTTAAAATCCCGTATGATTCATATTAATATGCAAAAGACTTTATTGGTGGATGAAACAGCCGTTTATTTTGAAGATTTAAGGACAGAAACAGTCGATTTATCAGGTGCAAAACACGTGGTTATGAAGTCCACTGGATTTGCATCAATGCGTGTAACAGCAATCATATCAGTTTGGGCGAATGGGAAAAAGGCGATGCCATTGGTAATCCACAAAGGTAAGGATGGTGGTTCTGTTAACGAACAAGACAGAGTGTTATTCACTACACAATCTAAATCGTGGGTCAATCAAGAATTGATTATTAAGTTTATTGATCGCCTGTTCCCTTTGATTGATTATAGTGAAGGTAAGTGTATTGTTTGGGATTCTTGTCGTGTGCATATAGGTAAAAAAGTTAAAGAACATTGTTTTAGACGAAAAATTGAAATGATCGTAATTCCTGGTGGTTCTACACCGTATCTTCAAGCAGGAGATATAGGCATTTTTCGATCATTAAAAGACATAATATTCAGACGTATAAATGAATGGAAGAATTCAGAGTCTGTTGAGTATACAAGAAATGGGAATCCAAAACCACCAACATTTTCATTGGTCAATTCGTGGGTTAGGGAATCTTGGGATGATATGAAAATCGAAACTCTTAAAAATTCAATAACAGCAGCAGGTTTTAGCGAAAATTATGAGGATTGGCATATTGCCAAACACGATGTATATGGAGTGGAGTTCTGTAAGGCGTGGATTTCTTCAAACACCGAATCCCGATTAAATAACGAGTCTATACTTGATGAAAATGATTATTATGAGGACGTTGAGTATTTGGATGATGATGATGAATAAATTTTTGATAATTATCTAAACTTATTTTTTATTAAAATGACCAAAGCACTGAATAATATCACTATACTAACTCTAATATCTAATATATTTTTTTTTGATGATATTATTTTTATAGTATCACTGATACTATTCGGTGATATCCGTTATTAAACCTGAATTTCTGGTGATGGACTACTTTGATTTTCGTCTTAAATTAGATCGTCTAATACAGCAGTGGCCAACCCGCGGCCCGAGATGTTTGAAAATGCGGCCCGCCAAATGATTTGAATTTTATAAAAGAAAATATATCTAACTAATAAAATATAAAATACTAAAACCACTCATAAAGTTTATATGTAATTTTACAATTTAATTTTTTATTTTACATAAGTACTATCGTATATATACATTTACATAAGTCCGTATATATATATATATATATATATATATATATATATATATATATATATATATATATATATATATATATATATATATATATATATATATATATATATATATTATATATATATATATATATATATATATATATATATATATATATATATATATATATATATATATATATATATATATATATATATATATATATATATATATATATATATATATATATATATATATATATATATATATATATATATATATATATATATATATATATATATATATATATATATATATATATATACAGGAATACCTCGTACAGTACGGTTAATCGGTTCTGGAATTTAGCCGTACTGTTTGAAACCGGACTATTCGAGGCATTCTGGCGCTAATAAATTTACGGCTTAGTACCCCTATTAAGAAATTTAAAAATCGTGATTATAATCTAGTAAACAAAAAATTTTTTGTTATGTATTTTTATTTTTCTGATATTCAAGAGCAAAACAAACATATTTAACACAGTTGTACATTTAAATATATATTTATTGAAATTTATAAGCCGGCAATACCAATTCATTGCAACTAAATCAAAAAAAAGAATTTATTTCATTTTAAAAATATTAAAAATAGCTGATGAAAAACAAATAAATTAAATTAAATAAACACAACAATTTAATTTAACGTAACAAAACAAATTATTAAACACATGCCGTATGATTTTATAATAACGAATAAATTCTAAGAAATTAATTTAAAAAAAATTTTTTAAATTACGAAAATTTTATTTAATCATTTTAAAAACAATCATATTTTGAAAATTTCAAAACCGTACTATAGAGAAACCGTACTGTGCGAGGTATTCCTGTATATATATATATCCTGCAAATTCATATTTGAAAAATATTGTTATTCCATTTTATTTTTTGACTAATTCAAAAAAATGTTTGCTAAGAATATATTAGCTATTTCAAAATATTTATTGGTTGATATTAAAACAATTTATATTAAATATATAGAGGAGCCCAAAATTAATGTCATTTTTTATAATTCTTGAAAGAACTGAAAACCAATGAACAGGCCTTAAGACAGCTTCAATGGGGCCCCGGCTGAACAACATTTGTTATCCCATACTCCTCTGTTTCGCGAACATTATGTAATTTCTAACAGATTCCATAGTATCCTTAAATTTGATTTTAATATTATTTTAAGAATAGGATTTTCTTGCAATAAAAATCAACACAATAATAATAATCTCCGCCGCATTCACTAATAACTGATTATATAAAATCTCGTTAGTTTGAGTTCCAGGTAGTCACAAATAACTAGTGAATATCAATGTTTTGTAATCATTCTTTTTTGAAAGTAGCTATGATGAAAATTATATATTGCTTTAATCATAAGCATAATATATAAAGATTAAAACACCATTAATATTGGGCCCCTATATAAATAAGTTTATGTTTCAGATTATTATTGATTTTATAAAAGGAAATTAACAAACTATTGATGCAGATAATGTTCCATAAAGTCCATCCTGTATCATATGACATGAATTAGTTACTTTGCATACTTCGAGCTGTTGAAAGATCTGTTCTTGGCTAGTAGAATACTTGATTTCTCCAACCGTTCCAGCCCAAACAGATGATCCAACAAGCCAGAAAAATGTCAATAAACAAGTTATAACAAATTCCTTAACTTGTTAAATTAATTTAGAATTGAAATGCAAATAAATACTGTCAATATCAATTTATCATTTAATAACATTTTTTCGTGATAAAATAAATAAAATATGCAACTGAAAATGGAATAGAGTAGGGTGAAAACTCCTACAAAAACAAAGAATTGTGATTGGGAAACATAATTTCCATTGATAGAAGTAGTTTTCTCCGTCGTATTGCAAATCGAAATTTGAAATTTGTACGAATCTATGCTAAGATTTATAAATTTTAATATAATTTATTATTGTTATTATTATTATTATTATTATTATTATTATTATTATTATTATTATTATTATTATTATTATTATTATTATTATTATTATTATTATTATTATTATTATTATTATTATTATTATTATTGTAAATTGTATTTTAAAATTTTCAATGTTTCAAACAAAACTTCATATCAATTTATTTACCTTTCACTAAGACAAATTTAAACAAATAAATCGATTTCATTTCAATGTTCAAATCATTATATTAGAATAGACCATTCTGTAAATCTAATAATATTTATATTAATATGAACTACTGAATGATGTAATATGCAATTCAACTTCCGAATCATAATTAAAACTTAATTTTAGATATCAATTAAAATCAATGAAATAACAAAAAACTTATAATTATGATTTACTAATTAATAAATAATCATTAAAAATATATTTCGTTTTAGAAAAAAATTTAGATTTTGAGTACAAATTTATATTTCGCTTTCATAATATATCGAAATTAAAAAATGTTATTAAATATCAATAAAATTATTAAGAATATCCATAAATTATCATCCAATTATAAACGGTTAATAATTGGAATTTTCAGAATTGCGAGAAAAAATATTCATCGCGTTCTAATTTGCTAAAGATTTAAAAACGACTTTAATAAAAATAAATAAAGTTAATTTAATATTTATTACATTTAATATTTTTACTCGAATAGAAACTTTAGAAGTTATGAATTTGTTTAAATTATGTAATTAAAATAAATTGCTATTAGATTGAAATTGTTATAGAAGTTGAGCAATTTACTGAAATTGCAGGAGTCGAATCATCGTCAGTAAAGAAAAAGAGAGAAAATAAACACATTGTATTTACGAAAGCTATTATCATGATGGTCAGTGGTAGTTAGGAGACTAAGTAAGGAAACCCGGATCACTATTATTTGACGTCTATTTTTAGATGATATACAACATAATTGTTAGAGGAAATCCATTTATTTTTTTTGATAGTTCAACTATCAAAAGAAAGACAATAAAAAACCTTACTTTCGACTGAGGTAGGGAATATAGAAAATGAGTCTAAAATAAGAGGTTATCATTTAATTCGATGAAAAAAGAATTCATAATAAATCTAATGAAAAATAAGAAAAATCAAATTGGGCCAAGGGAAAACTGGTGAATATCATTATTATTATTTTCGTGTAGTTGTAGAAACGCAGTAGAATTGTATATCAAACAGTGTGAACGCAGTTTAATTTTGTATGTAGAAAACTTATTGTCATATTATGTTATTTCAATATACGTTGAGTGGTTCATATACGAGCACTTGAAGCCATACATCGACATGTGAGATTTGAAAAAATAATTTAACTTATAAAATTATTGCAATCGATCATAAAATAAAGCATAAATAATTGTTTAAAAATCTCATTAAAAATTAAAAAATGAATTGTCCAACAGTATCTATCGACTGTTTAAAAAATATATTTCACCTTAAATAATTGATTAACTAGAACTTATTTCATTTTTTGATAAATTTAAAACTTATTTAATTTTAAGATTTTTAATCACGGTTTAGCCGAATTTTCATCTATATTTCAAAAAATATAGTATAAGGAAATTGCGGATCATTTGATTTTGTTTAAGAATTAATTCATAGCAAGAACTCTTACGCAAAGGGATAATTAATTGGAATCGATTTCGAAATTGTCATATTGCACTGATAACTAAACAGAATGATCTGTGAAAATCCACTTACAGTGGCAAATGCCAATATCGCCATAATCTTAAAAATTTCATTTAATTTAAAAAATAAATTATGAACATTTTACGATTTCAAGAAATTTGAGAAATCCCTTTGGTTCTTTAAAAACGTTGTAATCCTGAAAATTTTAAAACATCAATTAGTTAAACTGTTAATAAATTACCATTTATTTTGAAATCGGAAAAGTTTTGTGAATAAAGGTCAAATCTGTTTTAAACAACGATGTCATTTTAAAGTGACATATTGAAAATTTGAAATTATTAATTTATTACGAAATATCCCGAAATTTGATTTTGAAATTGAAAAAATAATTTTCATTTCAGATAATAAGTTATAAAATATAAATTGTGTTAAATTAAGTTTTGTTTTCAAACTTTAAATGCAGATAATAATTATGAATAAAAATGATATATAATTGACATGTAATTTATATAAACTTTTATACATAATTTAATTTTTAATCAAAAATTTTGATATATTAAAAAGTCTTAGTAATATTGCAATGATTTCTAAAACAGTGGATTTCAATGTGTGCTCCTCGCAGCTCGAGGGCTCCTCTGCAAGTTCCAAAGGGCTCCTTAAAATTTTATAATTTCTGAAATTTTTGATGTAACAACCCATAATGATTTCTAGAATTTATATAAATTTTTTATTGTACTTCGAAAGAAAATCTTTAAACTTTGCAAAATTTTACTCCAACATTTAATATCATATTTAATAATATTTAATAAAATATCATACCAGCGAGATCTTAACAATATGAGGACCAGCGTGTACGAGAGGCCATCCATAACCGCAAGGATTACCACAGAGGACCCATTGGCAACGAATATAAGAGACACATAAAGGACAGAGCCATGATCACCAGGTAAATGAATTTAAAACTTTGAGCATGTCATTAATATTACTTTTCATAAGAGCCTCGCCAGAAGGGCTAAGAATCCAAATTTCCACGTAGAATCGGAATAAACTATATCCAGGGTAGGAGAATTTGGCAGGAGGCTCCATTCACGAGTCGAATGATCGACAAATTTTCCCGTAGTAGGAGTTCATGAGATTTCGCAGAATAAAATTCTAGTCGGTAAATACGGAATATTTCCCACCGATGATTATAACTGTTATTAGTTTAGTTGTTCTCTCCTTAATTTTCTTTAATAAAAATCGTTAGGTCCGACAAATTTTGATTGCTTAATGATTAAGCAATCAAAATTTGTCGGACCTAACGATTTTTATTAAAGAAAATAAAGGAGAGAACAAATAAACTGATAAGCCTTAATAGCTGCCGGACGGTAGAACCACTCTATATCCTGGGTTACGTTGGAAACAACACGAAAAGGTAAATGTTGATTACCTGCAACCCACTATGAGGGCGGAATAAAAGGGGGTTTTGCTTTTGAAAATAAACATTTCGTGAAATCTGATGAAAGCACTGAGTTGCTTTATATAGAAATCAATAATCTTTACCGTTGGGTTTTAAGTCAACCATTACCTAAGGTAATTTACCTTGTGGTGAATTTAATTGGGTACTAGATGTATTTGATTCTATATTGGCTAAATGTTTGAATTTAAATATTGAATCTTTGTCTTATGAATGGACTCATAAAGTAGATCTTAAAATTTCTTTTGACCTTCATGATAAGTCGGATAATTTCCTTGTTGCAGTTGAAAAAATGAAACCAACTGGGTCAAAGGTAGAAATATTTTTATTAACTCATTACCCGAAAATATATTATGTCATTCATTGGAGGTTATTGGAGGTTATACTTGACTCTTGATGCTAAAGTCACATGTATAAATAGAGATGTAAAATTTAAACAAACTACTATTTTTAAAATAAATATATAGACACTAATACGGAGTTAAAATCTAAAAGTACAAAAACCTTAGATAAATACTATTACAAATCATTTAATTATAGTTTGTACGGCAAAACTGTGGAGATATAAAGAGGAGAATGAACCTGCGATTATGTTCTACTGATACAAAGCTTGTAATCTATACATCAAAACCTACTTTTAAAATATCTATTAAAATTGAATACAACTTGATAACAAATCTTGACTCTATATGTTTAGATAGATCGAGTTAAATTGAACAATCTGTACTTGATCTATTTTTAAACTTCGCATATATGAACTTCAATATGTTGACTTGGAAAAATAACGAAAATATTGTGGCATTAACATTGTTGCTGGAGATACTGACTCTTTCTTTTAAGAAATAAAAAATGTAAATTAAGAAAATGTTGAGGTTCTCAAATTTAAATTTGACGGTACATTATATAAATAAGAACACAAACACTGGTTCAATAAAATTTATTTGATTATAACAATTACAAATAAAGTTAAAAATATAAAACTAGCAATCACCTCAAATATATTTCAATTTGTATTGTGTGTGTATATATATGTGTATATATGCGTGTGTATGTGTATGTGTATGTGAATGCTTTCAGCTTCCTGATCTCGGATGTGTAAAAAAGGTATGCTCTAAATTGATATTGCAATATTAATTTCTGAATTTGCAATTCTTCTTAGAAACTCTTATTTTTTGGGTGATTTGACTGAGAAATTAGTCGACTTATATATAAAATCCCTGTTGACACTCCATTTTGAATGTCAATACACTCTTCTGTTAGATAAAATTTCTTTTTTAAAAATAATGTGCACTTATTGCAATAAAAAATAAAACAAACAATCCTGCACTCAGTGCAGAAGAAAAAACAAATAAAGCACATTGATTTCAATTAGCAGGAATTTGCCGTTCACTATTGGTCATTAAAGAAAAAACAACAGACAAATCAACTCTCTCTTTTCAATTCGTTCATTGGCAGGTGTTTCTCTGTCGAATTGTGCAAATGTGCAATAACAATAATAATAACGCTCAGAAAATTAAAATAAGAATATATTAGTATTATTCATAACTTTAAATAAAATTGTAAATGGGTTTATTTTTTAATATAAGATATCACCAAGAACCAATAAATCAATAAAAATAAAATATATAATTACATAAATAAATAAGTTGATTAATCACATCCAAATTGTTAATAATCAAATATAAGTTATTATCACGATATACTAATGTTTATCTCATTCATCACATAGATATTATTGATTATTGTCCACATGTATATTTATTCTGTATTTATTTGTTCCTATTATGTAATATTTAAGTTTCAAAATCTTTAGTGTTCGTCCATCTTCTAACAAAAACCTTTGTCTGAAATGGCTGAATATGATCTTTTGGGCACATCTAATTATCCAACTGATCACCCTCTTTATTCTAAAATACTTGACTCTATTATAGAAAAATTTAAAGATGAGAGTAATGGTGAAGGATATAAAGGGGGTACAAAACTAAAAATACTAAACTAAACCATAAATCCTATAAGGAATTTATACTGTACAACTTATACAATTTTTACTGTCCCACAATTTCGTATTGGTACAAAGAATCATCAATTATGTAGTTTCAAAAATTCTAAAATAGTTTTGACTAATAAGGATGATGTTTTGGTGGGTAAAAATAAAAGCTGTGCATATGGACATATAGGGATAAATAATAAAAATAACGAAGAATTAGATGATGGAGAAAAAGATAGTGTTGAAAATGACGACATTATATTAGATGATAGAGAAATTGATGGGGACGAGCTTATAGATATATACGATGTCTTGCTATCAGACGGTGATGAAGACTTTTATTAAATAGAATTTATAATTATATTCTTTAATTGTTATTATTTTTATATATCTATTAGTAATATGTTGTTGGTACTTGGTTATTAGTAACTATTTATTTTTAATCAGTTGTTGGTATCTGGTTGTTGGTACCTGGATATTGATTGAATTATTACTATTATTATTATTATTGTTGGGTTATTGAGTTGGTGATAAAATTTAATGTTACTCTGACTCCAAGCGTGTCTTTATATACTTCACAAATAACACTTGACAATAGAAATCTTTATTGATAATCACAATAAACTTTCACTTGACACTGACAATAAATTCAACACTCTGTTGGGTGACTATACAGTGCTTATTGCAACACTCGGTGAGGAATAGCACTTGTGTATAACACCGGATTAAAAGATCACAAATTACTGATTGGTTTCTAAACTGGGATTTTGAGCTGGTTGTTTTCTTTGACTTTCTTTCAAACTTTATTCAAATAATCAATAACTTCTTTTCGTTTTATTATTCAACTAATTTTTCTCTTCAACTTTTCTCCAATTATTTTCCACAATTATTTCCTTTACAATTATCTTGACAATCGTTTGTCCAACAACGTTTCGTCCAACGTCTGATTTTCTCCAATAATTATTTTCTCAAATCGTATCTCAATTCGTCTTCCAAATCGTCTCTAATTTTCCCTCTAAATTCGTCGTCTCTTTTGTTCCCTTTTTTGTTCTAATTTCATGTTCACCAGTTTTCCCTTATATAGTTTGCTTCTCTTGTGGCACTCCAGATAATCGAGTGTTTTTCCACTTTCCATCTCCTGCTTTTCCCGACTGTCCCATTTTTATCTCTGACAGCTGTCAAGTTGTTTTTCCCTTTTTCCTTTCTTGTTTGGCCGCCTTCTCCCATCAATTCTATTATCACTCGCAAGCTGTCGAGATAAGGATATTGTTGTTTTCCTTTTTCCCTGATTTCAAAATTCCTTTTTCCTTTTTGTACTAATTAATTAGTACTGACCTTGATTTTTATTTTCCTGTTTGATAACTTTTATTTCCTTTCCCTTTCTCATTTTTGATTTCTTTTCACTTCCCTTTTCTTTTCTGAGTCTCTATAGATCGTCCCGTTTGTCATGGCGATCTTCCCCCAGGTAATTTTATTTACTTCTTCATGAATTATCATTTAGGTATCCTCAACATTATTATTATTATTATTATTATTATTATTATTATTATTATTATTATTATTATTATTATTATTATTTCAAAAAATTTACATTAAAATTTCTTTACTTTTTTAAAATTATCACCATAAACTTTAAATTATTACTTTATTTTACTTATTTACTTAATTTTAAAATATTACTTTACTTCTTTAAATTACTTCTTTAAAAATTATTAATTATTTAAAAATTAATTTACTCTAATTTACTTTAATTTACTTATTTTTAAATATTACCGTAATTTCTCACAAGACTCACAATTTTATAAATATCTAACTGCTCCAGAGGGCCATTATTTACAAACTGACTGGTAGGTTACATATGGGGAAGAATCTTCACTTTCTCGCCCAAATTCGGTATTCTTTCCTTTATTTTTGTATTACCCTCCGAAACTGCTCATACCTGTTTTTATTGCCCACTAAACGCCCCTAGCAAGTGACATGGGTACTGTGATTTAGCGGGTGACTATCGGCAAAGGGTAAGTTCTGTAACGGGAACTGCTAATAATCCGATGAGTCGCTGGGTTCATCTTATGGAGTTTCTGTACCTGTTCCGGTTTGAACCAGGCACCTTACGCTCGCCTACATTTTCTTACAAGAGATTCAGCTCCCTCGAGCTGGCGAGCCGCTGCTGCAGTGAAACGCACCACATCTTGACGTATTTTCGCCATACTAATGCAGTTTCATGTAAATATTAGGCATGAAATACGTGTGACAATACTACTGTCATTTAAAACATCTAATAAGAAAAATGTTACTGTGTTTAGGTTAATCATCATATAAATAATTTAAATAAACTCATTATTGACTTATTCCGGTGGTCGGCAAACTCATTTGTTAAAAGAGCCAAATATCAGAAGCACAACAATTAATTTTTCCTATCATAAAATATATTTTATCAGGAAGCTTGATAAGAAACGGTATAACCGGGAGTATTTTATATTAGTTTTTCTTTTTACATATATCTGAAGAATATATAAAGACGTAAAATTAATAGAATATATATTTATTTCTGAAAAATGTCTAAAAACGTTATAAAAGAAGTATCAGGTTACAGGTCAGGAGCACCAGGCAAGGAGCCCAATGATAAATTACACAGAAACCATCTAGAATAAATTCGAATTTCGTTCTTTAATCAAATTTTAAACAAAAATAAAATTTACTTTTTCTGGAAGAGCCATACTTAAGAAACTAAAGAGCCTACAAAAGCTCGTGAGCCTTGGTTTGTTGACCCCTGACTTAGTCGTTATCTTTCTAACACCAATAAAACATCTTATCAAAATTAATCCTTCTATTTTTATCGGCCTTCAATCCGATCATTTAGTGTTTAGTTATTTAAATAATTTTATTTAACAAAGTGGTCTTTTAAGTTATGGTCAACGCGACAATCTCGACATGTTAGACTCAAAAATTTTATTTGTTGCAAAATTGACACAAAATTTTTAATAAAGTTATTAATTAGTTTGTAATTTTGCAATAATGGACTCAAGGGTCCTCGTGTTGATTTGAAATTATTATATTCGTTCTTATTTTTCATCAGATACCCGTTGCGTGAATTTGTTTATTTAATAAATAAATTTGTTTTGATAGTAATGACAAAACAACTAAATAATGAAGAGTTGAGCCGCTAAAACATTTATGGTTATTAAATGGATTGCGACTATAAAAAAGGTTAAGAATTATTAGATTGAAAACATAAATACAATCCATAATTAAATAACAACAGTTTCTAATTTTGGAAAATATTAATATAACACATCTTTCAAATACTATATAAAACTGAGAATCATAAATTATGATTATAGATTTAGACAACTTAAAAAAATAGGAAATAAAAATATAGGAAATTTTGATGATTGGCAATATAGTTTACAAATCAATATTGAAACACACAAGGAAAAGAGTTATTGTCTAGGCAAACTAAAACAAGAATTGAGCTAATATTACCTTCTATCTCTTATGACTCATTCTTTATACATAAACAGTATATTTGATTGAACCAATCAAAATTCAGCACACAATCATTTGCAATTTCATTCCTTGATTTAAATGATGTAATAATTTGTCAATAATTTGATTTATTTTTAAAATTTTCATGGGTGTTGGAAATTCTAAATCAAAGAAAAAACTTAATCAAACTGTTATCGCGAATTCAAATGCTTCAGAATTTATCAATTCCAGACCAGAGAATAATGATTTATCAGGTTAGTAATTTTTTTTAATTAAAATTTTCTTAATGTTTCCTAAAATTAAAGTTGAATGAAAAATTTACCTTATGCTTAATAAAATTTTTATAATAATTGGTTTGCAAAAGATATTTTTTATACAAACGCTTTCCACAAAATTTCCAATGAAAACTTCGAGATTTTAAATTATTTTAAATTAAATTTCTGTTTGAGTGACGAGATATAAAAATTTCATTAAAATCTAAAACCGGAAATATAAATAATTGAAAATTTTATGTGCTAGTTAAAAAAATTTTCAATCTTATCGATAAACCAAGTAGAAAATTTAAGATGTTATTGTAATTGTTGTATTTATTTTTAATTAATCTTAAATTTACATTTTATTAAAATATTTTAATTTTTAACTATAAATCCAGTTTATGTGTAAAACGTATGGTTCATATGTAATTTATTTAATTTCCTTTCCATGGGATTATAAGCACTGTTAAACTTATTGCTAATAATTATTTGTTGGATTTATACTAAAAAATAGGGAACGGATATCTTTCTCTGAATAACTGAATACCAATGAGATTAAACTATTTAAATCAAAATGACTTTAAATAATATTATTGAACTATTAATTAATATTTCGAATTAATCAGGATTAAACATATAATTTATAATGAATAAAGTAAAGCTCAAAAACGATAAAATGAATATAAATTATTTAACTGGTAGATTATGAATAAAATTATAATATCCGTAAGCTTATTATAAAGTTAATTTCAATATTTATTTTATATTTGAAACATTTTGAAATTCAAAGTTGACAAGTCTTATACATATCAAGGTTATCGCGAATAGTTTGCTGTATTCACGTTTTGTTTAAAGATTACTATTCGAATATTTTAAACAGACGACATTTTAAATAAATAAGCAATTATTTAAATCAATATTATTATTGAATGAAATAATTGAGCAGCAATGAATCAATGAAAGATAAGTTTGGTAAAACCTTTCCAGTAATCTATGACAGAATTTTTTAATGTACTTTTAACACACTTTTATTTAATCCTTTCGCTGCTGCTGAAGCATATCATTATCCTTACTTGCTTATATATAATTTAAATAGCAACTTAGTAGGTTTGTAAATATTCGCGCTAAAAGTACTCCTCCAGATGTAGTAGGCACTTAGAAAAGTAAAAATGAATGTAAGGTCGCTCAGTAGGAAAGAGTTAAATTATAAAATCATAGATTATTATTGAAATTTAAAGATTAATATTTTGTTAATATCGCGGCCTTATCAACTGTTACTAACTGATAGTACCACATACACATGCTTCTACTAACGGTTACTATTAGGTGATCCAATTCGTGTAACAATTATTTACTGATTGAACAACTCATGGAGATTCCTGACAATGGATTAAGGATCGCACGTACAATAAAAATGTGAAACCGCGTGGCTTGTTTAGTGTTAATATACGGATTAAATTTTTTATCTATAATGGAATCAGTAAGGCATGAAAACCTATTATAAAAAATACATTTGTTTTGGCATGGTCAATTCTGTTGATTGTAATTGTATCTAATATATAAAGATTAAAGTTTGTTTGTTTGTTTGTTTTCTATAGAATTCCCCACCGTTGGACCTATGGTGCCGAAATTTTGCATGTGGCCATCAATTGACTCGGAACAGGTCATAGGCTACGTTTCAACCCCAGGTTACCATCCTAGGGTACTCTTAGTCGGTTTTTTTGTCTGTCCAGTTAGCAATTTACCATATAAATAATAATTTATTATATACTTGCTACTTGCAGTTGAAAGTAATATAATTTAGTAAAAAGTTTTCAAAGCAGAATTCAAAAATCGAGAATTTGAATTTTATTTGATTAGTGAACCAGTTTGCAATTGGAAAAATATTGCCAGTTATTTTTCGATTTAAATTGTGCGTTTTCGATTTTACAAATTGAAATTTATTTTGAAAACTATTCTTATTGTGAATTAAACATGGAATTGAAGCTGCTATAAAATGAATACTGGAACGTAATAACATCATTAAACAAAAAATTAATTTAAATGAATTATTATAATAAATGTAAACTCGGGCGAAGCCGGGTACAACAGCTAGTGTATTATAAAGTTAAAATTTAACAATATTATATCTGTTACATTTTCAAAGGGAATGTGTTAAATAAAAATCTTTTTTGTAATAAAAAAAAGTGCATTTTCGAGATATTCTCAAAATTAACGAAATATCCTGAGAACCGTATTTAAATAATACAGAGACGGGCGACTGTCTCATTTATTTTCACCATTTTTTAATCTACTACAATTGCCTATAATCACGAATCATGTCGAGCCAACTAGTTCGACTTTCGAAGTCCATTTTTATTATTAGATTTTAAGAAATCTAAAAAAATTATTTTTTGATGGGTTTCGGGATCGACCAAATTTTGTCTCGCGATCGATCGTTTGGAACCCATGTAAAAGTCGATAATTAATAACATTTCTTTAAGATTCAAAAGTCATTTTAGTTTTTGATAGTTTTTTGTATAATAATTTTTATCGTTTGCAAAACATTTGTTATGATATCACATTAAGAATATTCTAAATAATGAATCTTTGTTGCATAATTGTTTTTACTGATAAGAGCGTCCTTTGTTATGTTGACATGTGTTTTTGAATCACCAGTTTATTCATAAATGTAATTTTTAATTTATTAAATTTATTTAATACTGCTAGTCAAAAACGAAGCGATTTGGAATATTTATTGATCACGTGGAACTTGTTTTTATAAAACACATTATTTCTGGAATTTACATATTTAGTGATTCTACTTAAAATGAATTAGGAATATTGGAATGTGGGGAAAGTTCACAGTGATTTCTTATAAATATAATTTAGTTATATAACAATATTTATTGACAAACTGACATTTATTGCAAAATTTCATGATTCCGTCCTCATAAAACTTCTAATTTTCCTCTTGAAGATCTATTGTAGCCGTCTGGATTTTGAAAGTTTTTATCATTAATGATGTTTGGCAACGAATGGAAAATGGAAAATTTGAAGGAATAAGATGAAGAATATGGAAATTGGTGTATAATATTTCGACTAAACTCCATTAATATAACGGTTTACCAATTTATTCACTGAGTTTTATATTACAATCTCTTTTCCGTGGAAATATAATAATGCCTATTATTTGATTCTAAATTATTAATTGGATAAGTACTTGATTATTCAAAAAATAATTTGATTAATATAATCGTACATAATCAGAACACCAATAAAATACAAATTTTTTTCTAGCTATGTTTTATAGGGTTTATATTAATATTTAAACTTTTATATTTATGAAAAACAACATAACCATGTTGCGTCTCATTCTATTTCAATATTTTCCTATTTTTATTTCTTTCTAATTGTTTTTGTTCGACTTTTTGTCTAGCAAAATTGTTGATCTAGATCAGGGGTTCAAAACCTTTTCATAGTACCGTACCTGTACATTGTAAACAATTTGATGGCGTACCGGTAAACCTAATTTTTTTGATGGGGTATAAAATGCAATGGAGATTTGTAATAAAGACAAGTAACTTGGGAAATTATATATATATACTGCTAAACATATAAATAGAATATAATTATGACTTAAAAAATAGTTACTGAGAAAGTTGGGCCTGTTTATTATTAACTGAAGAAGAAATATATCGGGCTCAATGTTTGGGTTATTGTAGTCATGCTTCTTTTGTCGCAAAACAGATTTTTAATAGATTTTTGTTTTATATATAGTAAAGTAATTCGCGTACGGGTACTGGTACCCGTACCCAAGGTTGGGAATCCCTGATCTAGATAATAAAAATAAAAGTTTTAGTTTTTTATTTTTAGATGACGAAGATTATGAAGTCAAAAAGCCAGTTCTTAAATGGCACAAAGCTAATCCTAAAGAAGGAATAATAAAAATTCAACAAGAAGCTGAAATTAGAGATATCGAAGCTATCTATGAAAATTCTTGTATTAGAGATGCAGATCTGTTCAGTAATACTGTATAATGAATTGACTTAATTGAACTTAATACATAATTTAAAGATCTTATGCCAGATCATTATTGGCCTGGTAAAGAGAATAAATTGCCAAGGTATTTTAAATATCAAGGCGATTATCCGGAACGAATCTCTCATGATACCAATTTACAAAGATTCAAATCTTCTAGTCTCAACGATTTAGTTAATTCATATAAAGATTTTAATACAAATGAATGCCAATCAGTTTTGTCTCGTAAAGAAATATCTATCAGTTGTCCTCAAATTCAAATGGTTTTAATAAAAAGTCTTTCAAAAACAGATAAAGGCATTCCTAAAAAAGGAATATTGAAAAATAGAAATATAAGTAGACCAATGTAAAATTTTTAATTTCTCGGTAATTTTACCAGTTAATTTAAATTTTTTGTAGCACAGTAACACTCTTGGATATTGAGAAACCTAAAATAAAGGTTAGAAATAATGGGAAAACCACATTCTTTACAGATGATTCTCCATTACAATCACCAGTTGATATGGGAAATAAAACCAAATTTCAATCTTCGAATGCAAGTATTTCTTGTATTTTTATAATTTTCTATTTTTCACTAATAAAATCGATATGTATTTATTGAAAAGTATTAATTAGCACGTTCGTTGCGAACAAATTATCGAGATATTCATGAGGACTGACAAATTTTGCAAATTTTAAATACATAAAAAGCTACGAAAAGGATAAAATAGATTAGAATTTGGTTATGTGTGACTCTTTTCCAAAGACTTGAGTGCGTACGGGCAAACATTGTCTATTTATAGCTATGTCGTATGACGAAATGAATGACACACATTTTATACACTGCGTTACTTTTGATAAAATCTGCCTAAAATATAAAAACATTATCAATAAACTTTTATAATCGAAACACAGAAACATACGTGTAAAATTTAATGTATAAAAATCAATGAATAAAAACTTTTATATTGAAATTAAAGTGGTAAAACAAATAATTTGAACCAAATAAATTGTAAAAAATGCAAGTAAACTTTCGATACGTAGAATTTTGAGTCATGGACATCAAACAATCTTACTGAACACGGCTCCCGTGTTCACTGCATGACTATAATGTTTGTATGGACACGCGCACCGTGTTTGATTCACGCGATCCAAGGAAATTAAATTAATAAAATTAAATCTATATCAACGAATGTAACCATGTGATCCACTGATCCCTTGTGGTTCGTGAATTATTCTTTGAAGATCTGGAAGTTATATTTGAAATTTTTATCGCATTGTAAACAATATTTAAAAATTTAAATTCAAAAATTTTTAACCAAATCTCTTTTACAATTCTATATTGACATCAGTGGACATTTCTCCTGTTCACCAGCGACACTTCTCTTATAACGTGACGTTAGTGCAAACTTCCTCAAAAATTTTCCTTATTTTGTATTCTCTAGCGGCTAGAGTCTAGCCATTTACTTACCTAATAGCCTTCATATGTCTAATTTATATTCTTATTGTTCTTTTGTTAACTAACATTTCAATATTCACTTTGCCGTTAATTTTCATTCATTATGCTTTCATAATAATAGTATTCAGAAAATCTTTTTTGATTTTTTGTTAATTTGCTGTGACTTAATACACCAAAACATTTATTTTTAATTAATTAAATAGCTTTTTATTCTATACACCTAATTCTGTTTTTACGCGATAGATACGTTCCCCGAAAATACGCGTAAAAAAAATCGCGTAAAAAAAGATATGGTGTCCATATAAAAGTAGAGGATTGGTTAAAGTATAGAGGATGTGATTAAAGTATACAAATTCATGGTTTTTACGTGTTTTATACACTTTTTATTTATTTAAATATATATTTATGAATAAAATAACGACAAACGAAAAAAATACTAATTTAACAAAAGAAATTCATTATTTAACAAAAAAATCACAAAAAATTCATTTTAGTAAAACAAAAAGTGGCAAAATATATCATTAAACATATTTTTTAATTGCTGTCACTTCCTGATGATATACGTATTCGTTTACGTGAGACTTGAACGCCACAATCGCGGTCATCACTA
The DNA here is from genome assembly GCA_959609185.1 of Schmidtea polychroa. NCBI lineage: Eukaryota > Metazoa > Platyhelminthes > Tricladida > Dugesiidae > Schmidtea > Schmidtea polychroa. The sequence continues at coordinate 58,819 of CAUHTR010007901.1, forward strand.
GAAATATTTCCCACTTCATTTTCATGTTGAAGTGGTGTTGATGTTTTAGCGGTTCTAGTAAAAAATTCAGTAATCAATTGTTGTGGTCTGGGTTTGATAATGCTGTTATGTAATTCGTGATAATTTCCCATTAATAATTTCACGTCACGTTGAAATTTCCGAGCTCTTTCCTCAATAGGATCATGCTTGCCAAAATGATCGCTTAATTTTGCTGCTAGTTGAAGTCCTTCTTTAATTAGATCTGCGGTGAGGGTAGGAACCTCTACGTCGTCATCTTCGCTAATTTCTTGCACATCGGGTGTCTCAAGCGCAAAAGCAATGATTTCATCACTGCTAAGTACCGTATCCACTAATAGTTCTTCTATATCTGCAGACGATAGATCATCAAAACCTTATCTGCCTACTTCATGAGCTAAGGCTATGATATTGCTAAACTCGACTGCATTAGAAGGTATCGGATCTTTATTTTTGACGCATTCCGGCCAAAGGGACTTCCAACATGCGTTTAAAGTTGATGGTTTTAGTTCGGATAGTGCTAATCCAGCATGTTTGATGCAGTCATTAATAGAAAATTTCTTCCACGCGTCCATAACTTTTAAATTGTCATCATTCATTAATTGATCTAAAATATACCGGAATGTTTGCTTAACATAATAGGTTTTAAAGGTTGCTATAATTCCTTGATCCAGTGGTTCTATCAACGAAGTAGTATTAGGTGGCAAAAAACAAAATTCGACATTTGGATGCTCCATATGGGGATGACCTGGTGCGTTGTCTATAATCAACAGAACCTTGAATTCAAGACCTTTATCGCTCATATAGCGGCGAACTTCTGAGACAAAATTTTTGAGGAACCACTCCTTAAAAGTTTCAGTTGTCACCCAAGCTTTTTTATTAGCTGTCCAGTGAACTGGCAATGTACTGAAATTTACACCTTTCATTGACCGTGGTTTTAGAGCTCGATTTACAAGTAAAGGTTTTAGCATTCGATCTCCTGAAACGTTAGAACAAAATAAAAAGGTCACACGATCCTTGGCTACTTTAAACCCACTTGCAATTTTTTGGGATTTAGCTACGTATGTTCTGCTCGGCATTCGTTTCCAGAAAAGGCCGGTTTCATCTGCATTCCATACCTGATCAGCAGTGTAGCCACCTTCTTCAATTATTTTAGCCAATTTTTGGGGAAATTCTTTGGCTGCTACCTCATCTGCAGATGCAATTTCACCCCTAATTTTTATATTATGCAGCGCGTGCCTTTGCAGATAACCTGTCATCCAACCTGTACTTGCAGAAAATTCAAATTTTTTATCTCTCTGGCCTGATGTTTGTGGTTCCATTTCTTTCATCTGCTTATAGATCCGTAATGCCATCTGCTTTATGCCATTTCCGTCAACTGGTATTCGTTTTTGTGAGCAATCCTCCATCCATATTACAAGAGCCTTCTCCATTTTCTCTTTTACAAAGTCTCTTGTGTATGATGATGTATGAGCACTCATATTTGTTCCAGCCATCACAGATTTTCTGATAGCTTCTTCATTTTTTTTATTGTTCTTATGGTAGATTCTTTAAAATTAAAATATTTTCCTACAGAAGTGGCACCTTCTCCAGTGGCTAGTCTATCCAAAATTTTGATTTTAACTTCCAAAGAAATAGCTTTTCTATTCGTTTGTTTTTTTAGCTGACATTGTTNCATTGTTAATTGTAATGAGGTCCCTATAAAAATAATTTATTTGCAGGTAATAAATAAATGCACTTCAAATTATAAATTACCGTTAATTGAATTCATGAATTGTATAAATCTCTTGGTAAAATCTTCAAACGCAATTGATACAAAATTTGGATTGGTATTTTATACTAAAACACCTATTATAACACCTATTATCGAATAACTTAAAAAAATTCAAATGTTTTAGAAAAATATAAAGGTACATGTGAATGTAAATATTTTAGTTTTCTCACCTCAGAATTTTGATTATTGTACATACATTAAAATAGAAATTGTTTTAAACCTAAACTACAAATTAGCAGTAAACTATAAAGAATTATGTACATACATGTACATACATGTTTTTTCTTGTTAAAAAATGAATTTTTTTTAATCGCGTTAAATCAAATCAAATCGCGTAAAAACAGAACGAAATAATTTTTTTGAATCGCGTTAAATCAAATTCGCGTAAAAAAAGTTCGCGTAAAAACAGAATTAGGTGTACTATTTTGTATTTTCGTACCTTCTATACACTTTTCAACACATCCATTTGCTTTTTTTGTTGCACTTCTGTAACAATTTCATCAGTGATAAATTAGTTTGACTTCAGTTCAATTAATTTCTTTTAATTGAATTTTAATTTTTGTTGCATTACCATAACATTTACAGTACCTAAATTGATAGGGGATTAATTCATGTTACAAAATTATATTACAGAGTTGTATATATGCACTATTTAAGTTCTTGGTTTTAAGTTTTATTGAATAGTGAAGCAAGGAATAGATAAGTACGTGAATTATTAATTTAGTTTATCTTCGTTCTTTCAACTATGGATCACTGTCTCAAAATAATAAAAATAAATGAAGTCGTAAATAACCCATAAAAGGTGAAATTAAAATATTTTAATTATTAATTTCTTATTAATCATTAAAAATCGTTATTTTTGAAATTTTTTGTGCTCTTATAGGATTTTTTTTTTCGTTTAGAATAAATTAGAATAAAATTTAATTTCGTCATATGATGTAAATTTTAATTGTCCTATTCATTTGATTATATTAAATATTCATTGCAACTATTAATAATAAATAACTTGATGGTTTAAGATTTTTTTTAATCAAAATTACATCGCATTTTTCAATTTAGTTTAATATCAAATGTCAAATTATTTGTATGATATTATAATTTCAAAATACAAAAATTTAGAAAACAAAATAAAATAAAAAAATTGGGTAAAATATTTTATTTTCATAAAATCTTTTATTATTTTATGTTCTTCCTTTCCGAAACAGGTAGTCGATTAGCAAATTTTGAATTTTTTTTTATAGTAAAAACTTGTCCACTTATTATTTGTTAACATTTACAAGGATTCCCAGGCTATTTTGACATTGTCCTGTCCAATTTTGACAATGTCTTGTTTAGATTTTGTACTTAATATTGACTATATGCCGACATGATAGATTCCTTTGTAACTCCGTTGGTGACTATATGTCGCCACTATTTTAAAACTATAAAACTTATTGATTGTTGTTATTTTTGTTCAAACAAATTAATTTACTAATGTAATGTACATTTGCATGATACATTTTTTACTTTTATTTTTTAATTATTTTTGTTTTAACTCTATCATTTTTACTTGAAATTGCAAAAATGTTTGAAAAAAAATTCAAGAGTTGAAAGGGTTAAATCTTTTTTCAAACATCTGAATTTAAAACAAAATATTAATTTTTAGTTATGATTAACGTCAACATCAGAAAAAGTATATTGCTTGAAGGAATATTCGTTCTCTGTTTATAATTACAGCTTAAAATCTAATAATCAAATAAAAATTTACAAAAAATGGCAAACAAACTACATAGAATTTACTAATCGTGATAACTAAATACAATGCCAATATTATTAAGAGTATATGGAACATTGAAATCACTAAACCTATACAATAATCACACGTTACTAGTCAATTTTCTTTGATGCTTCTTATATATCTCATAATATTCATCAAATATCACTCACAATCTTCCCATGTAATCAAACCAGCTCCATTTTTAATATGCCGCATCAAATCGGATTCATACACAAAATTTTTTCTTATCACATGCCCCTTCCATTTACTAAAAATATTTTCGATTGGATTTAGAAACGACGAGTATTGTGGTAAAAAGTCAATTAAAAAACCATTACTTGTAATATCTTCCCTTACACTAGCATGATTATGAAAGGCAACATTATCCATTATAAAAATTGCAGTTGTGATATTATTATTTCTTAAATCCCTTATTAAATTTCTTATAAATATCCGAAACGTTTCTGTATTAAAAGTATACACCTGTTGATTATATTTCTTTATCCACTCCACTGACATAGCACAACAAATTGACAGGTTTCTTTTCGTATACTAGATACAATTGAAACAGATGGCGTACCTGTCAATGACTTTCCTCGTGATATTCGAGTACTCACTTTAAAACCTAACTCAATAAAAATAATATGAAATGTATAATTAATAAAAATAATGTATATTAATAAAAAACAAAAACTGATGTGTCAAAATCTAAACAGGACATTATCAAAGTTGAACTGAACAATGTCAAAATAGTCTGGGAATCCATGTATGTTATAAGAGGAGCAGAACTAATATCGGTGTTAATTTATTTAACTATTTTCTAAATTAATACGATTATTTAGTATTTTAAAAGTATGTTAAATTTTATTGTAAGTATATGAAATGTAAAAATAATTTTGCATTCAACTACATAATGTTATGCAACACTATAGAATAAACTAGCGAAATTGTGAATAAGGGGGAATTCTCTTTGCTGTCGTACTTCAAATATGATGGCAATTTAAATATTTTTATATTATTTTCGATTCTTCCTAGTCAACTTAAGCTTTTTCATCCGGGGTGTTGATTTTTCCCAACTATCATAAATAATCGAGAACCTACTCTAGAATCTTTAAAATAAAATATCACTTTATCCACATTGTTGAGAAAAATATATAAATGGTCATTAGAACACAGTACAAGCTTCTAAGATACAATCTAACTGGTTAAAATTCAAAATTTAATTGGTTATTTAAATTTGTAATTTTGATTCAGAATTAAATGTGATACTAAATAATAAATGAAAACAATTCGAAATATTGTCGATCCACATACCGTAGAGATTAGGACTTCGTTATAGGAATACTAAGTTATAGGGGACTAGGTACCCATAAAAAAATTTGATGTTAGGTTTTTTCAGTTGTATTTTGTGAATTTAACGAAATCAGCAAATCAAATTTTTCCCATTTCTATGTATTTAATGACCTTTAGTTTGTAAACAAGAACACATCTTATTGTTAGTGCCAGAGGAGTGTCAAACACAACAGTTTTTTCAGTTATTTTTTAAAAATGCGTAAGCCTACAATGAATAAATAATAATAACTAAATATAAATAAAACTACATTTTTCTGCAGTATTATTTATTTTTGGATATAATTAAAAACTATTAATAGTAGAAATGAAAAAAATTAAACATCTTAAATCGTGCAATTATATATTTAAGTACTGTCAGTGTCATCTAATGTCACATTCCATCGAGACCTTTTTAATACCTTGATTTCATTATCACTTTCATTAATAACAGAATAATTTTCTTTATTGTCTTTTGTATGCATTTCTTCTCGAATTTTATAATATGGTGCTCGACATTTTTCTAATTGTCATTTTAATTCAGCAGATCGGTTTGTGGAAGTTTTATTGAATAAAATATGTTTCTAACTCTTTAATCATTTGTAATCTTCTATTTAGTCTTTCTAAACTGAAACTTTCATTTGGTTCGTTAAAATTGATTTCCACGCTTTCTCCGCTAACAAGCCATTAGAGGAGCATTTAATTATTACTTTATTCTGAATCTATACATAAAAATCATAATCTTAGGAATGTTCATTAAAATTTAATTAACTAATTAGTCTTGTAATACTAAAATAATAAGTACGAATAACTCTAGCATGTGTGAAGGAAACATTTAATATAAAATGAGAAAGGTGATTACACCCGTGCACTTTACTGTATTGTGATGGGATTGTAACCTGGAGTCTTATAAAAGTATCTATATACATTTATATATTTCAATTAGTTAAAATAGAGTTAGTGGAAAAGTTAGAACTACACTTTCCGTTTCAAGTCATTTTTATTTGACAAAGTTCAAAGTTAAAAATTATGATAAATAATCTGTGTTAATGAAATATTTTAATTTGGTTATGTATACTAACTTAGTGTTAGACATTCGTTAGTGATTTACTCAGCTGTGATACGTATTCAGCTTTATTATTGTATGTGATTGCCGAATTAACTAGGATTCATGAATCACTGGAGGTTTTTCTTGTCTGACGCACTTCATTACTATCAATTTTGATATGATTTAATATTTATCAATTACAGTTAGAATTAATATTTGAAATATTCATTCTATTGTATTACGTAATCATTATTAACTTATTCAATAATGAGGGTTTTTGTTGTCTAATTCATATGAATTTGCTGTACTTTATATATTATAAGAAATCATAATTATGAATAACCAATATGTATATTATTCTAATAATATACAATGCATGTATTTAAAAGTATTAAAATGTTGCCATGATATTAATCATAATATCTAATTATTCCAATTTTGTCGTCAAATTATCTGCAAACGGATTTATTAATATTAATTTTGTCAGAATTGAATAAATCAAGGGGGATAGAGCTCATTTTATATATCTGAATCTAAATCTTTAAAAAATGATCTACAAAAGATTGATTGATTATGCAAATCACATTCTGATGCCTTTCTCAATCTAACACTATCTAACTCATTTGATTTCAATTCATATTTATTTAAACTAAATCTTACAACATTACAACTAATTTTAGTATTAATAACAATGTAGCAAGTCTTTTTTTCTTCGTATCCGACGGATTAATGGTTATTTTCTGTTTATTTATGTCCTAAAACAATGGGAAAGTGACAATTCTCTTCAGACTTCGATTTTGCAATGAGAACATTGATATTTCAGAATTTGTATATTTTCTGTAAGGAAACTAACTATCGACGTGTAAAATACGAGGCAAATAACATCAAATAAAACCAAATCAACAAATATTTGCACAAAAATTAAAAAAATGAATTGTTTTACGAGGTTTATGATTTTAATCCAAGTCATTTTCACGAATTATAATTGATATTATTGTAATTTTACTGTTAATAACCTAATTTGCTATTAGTGGCTTTCGTGAACAGAAAATTAAGAAAAACTGGTTGAAGAAGAAAGATATGAAAATTGAAACTAATTATTCAAAGAATGTTTTGATTTAATGTTTTTAGACTTCCAAATAATACTATTGAGAATACCCAAAAAACTTTTTACACGGTTTTAAAATTAGATTAGATGGTCCAAATTATTTATTTTTTCTAATACGGTTTGAAAGTATTTACCTCGACCACGGAATTTAAAGTGCATTTGATGGAAATTTTATGAAAGTAAAAATATCAAAACGGATGAGTATCAAAACGGATGAGTGACAATGACATGGCATCATAATCAGCTGATTATTATAGTAATACTGTCTGATTATGATACTGAAGCAACGATATAGCTTGTTTATTTTGTCCAATGAGTCCAAACAAACATTTACAAATGAAAACGTCACAGGAAAATTCCGGAAGTAAATGTGAATTGAAAACATTGATTTATTTGCTACAGTTTGAAATGTTACATGATCCATTCAGTTCATTTCGAAAATGACTAGCTCATTACATCTTCATCAGTGTGAAGTACGTAGCTTATGTTTATCAGATGTATTATATAGTAAAATAGTAGATATTTGAAGTATTTTACTCTTATACTAGATTGTAAATATGGTGTCTAAAATTAAAATGAATCGCAAAAGAACAGCTATTTCTTTTGAAGCAAAAATAAAGAGGGGAAAGCTCAATACTAGTTGGCGAAAGTTGTAGCTTGAACGAAGGAACAATAATAAAAGTGAGAAATCTATTCGAAAACCTGTCACTTGCAAATAAAGATTCGTTTTCAAATGCCAACATATTGTAGAGATTCTTTTTTAGGAAATAGAAACAGTTTATGTGCTTTAGATAAAGGACACGTTGAATGGGTATATTTTTCAACAAAAGGCATTACTAACTTATAAAAAACCAGGAATCAGTGTCATCACACAACTCAAATAAAAAGAATTTTTCCCTAGTAAAAAAATGACTAGCAAGATTTCTCAAAAGATTCAGAATGTACAAATTAACAGAGAAATTGCATATGCTGATGAATTTACTATCAACAACTTTCATGCAAAACTAGTAAGAATAATTAAGAATAGTGGGTAAGTTATTAACCAAGTTTCAATGCCAAAGAAACAGATATATATTAAAAAATGCCTAGGACTTTTACAGTAAGATCAGTAAAAACTGCTTGTGTTAAAAGTCTCAAAATATAGGGTGTATTATTTGCTAACTTTATTTCAAAGCACATTTTTAACGCATCTAGTCATCTGATATTAGAACATCCAAATATTCAAATATTGGTTTTCCAATTTAATATTAGTTCCTTTATCCAACCGTAAGATCGAGATATAATTGCTACAAACTTGAAAAATCAAAAGTACAACCGAAAATAACATTTCCTGAAAAAATGTCAATATTACAAAAACTTTCAGAAATAAGTTTATCTGTTTATAAAGCATTTAAAGTTTGAAAAAAACACGGTAAGTGTGAAAGATATCTCTAGTGAAGACAACGATTTTTCCAGGTTTTTCATACTATGTAAAAATGGTTTATATTATTTGGAGTTCATTATCATTACAATGATATATTTTTGTAATTATTTGCAGACTATATATATTCTGTTTTATGCGATAGATATGTTCCACAGAAGAAAGCTTAAAAAAGAATTGAATAACATTGAATAAATAGGCATAAGCTCCATAATTTTCGAAAACCAAATAGATAACCATAAGATAGTATAAAAAGATTGATGTTTCCTTTCTTGGAGAGGATTATGGTGGGTATCTAAAAGTGTTTGAAGAAAGGGGGCTCATAGTTTTAAAACAAATTGAAATCACGAGTCTAAAATTAGTCTTTTATTTTACTTTTCTTAGAAATTAAATGATAATTACACCTAGTCATTATCTTCTATAGATAATCAACAATTCAGGTGACGAAATTAATTCTCCTTCATTACATCCATTGCTAATTTCAAAGGCTGGTGGTTATACTTTTTGGACAACAAAATCTGTTATTAAACTTTGCGACTATTTCTGAAATTGTTTTTAGAAGTTTTTGATACCCAGAAATGTAATTCTTTAGGTTACGCTTTAAATGTCAGTTCAGAATTCGGGTCATTAATAATAAAATGATTTTCTCATGAGTTGCAAATTTGAAGATCTTCTCGAATTATTTTTGTAGTAAGCTGGGCAGGTTCACTGTCTTTAACATCACTATTATTTTCTGGATCTAGGATCGGATTCAATAATTCGATAACATCATCATCACTTAAGGCCTTGTTCATCCTATGCTTGCTGAAAATGCTGTACCAGAATTAGCCGTAGAGTTAAATGGTTGTAATTGCCCTTAAAAGCTTAGAGCCTTATTTTTAATTGGACCACCTAAAGGAATTTTTTTTGTTAGATATTCAATCCAAATTACCAAGTCTTTTTCGGTTTTTCTACTAAAACATTTCTTAAATATGATGACAATTTGAAACTTAATTTTGTACCCGAAATAACAGACTGTCTTATTAACACTTGATTCTTTTATATAGCTCTTATAGTAGATTCACCGAAACCAAAATACTTACCAAAATTCGTAGATCTCTCTCCTTTCGCCTAACGATCTAAAATTGCAATTTTAATTTCCAAAGAAACTCCTGTTCGTTTGTGATTCTTTTTTACCATCGAATAAAATCAATTTTGAAATCTTTAGAAAAAATTTTCAATTATATTTGAAAAAATTCAAACAATAAATTTCCAAATAATATAAGTTTTATTTAGTTTACATAATTTTATAAATTTATAAATTCATTTACATTTAAATATAAATTTTTTTTTATTTTTTACCTTTTTCTAATATAAACAAAACAACTCACATTAAATTACACCAGGAAACAGTTAGAAAAAAAATCGTATAAAAAGTGGTATAAACTGCATAATACTGCATAAAAACAGAATTATCAAGGAATTTGCAATTTTTCAAAATTTAAAATAATTTTATTAAATAACTAATCTAAATCTTTTATTCATATTTGTTTTTAGATAATTCATAAATAATTCTCAATATTTATATGGAATTATAAGAACTTTTTTTCCAATTTCACCACTGATTAGTTTTTCCATTGAATTTATTAAAAAGAGAGCTTGAAGACTATAAATCAGTAATATATCGATGTTTTTCGATACTCAAGAATTTTCGACACTGCCTTTTTCAAGTGATTTTCAAGTGAAAAATTCACTTGAAAAAGGCAGTGCCGAAAATTCGTGAGTATCATAAAACATCGATATATTATTGATTTATAGTCTTCAAACTCTCTTTTTAATAAATTTATATAGAACTTATTAATGCAATAGATCTCATGCAATTTGTTAAATTCATTTCAGCCACCAAAACTTATATTTATTTGAAATATAACAAAACAAGTTGTATATCATAATTATTTAATAAAATATCAAAATTAAAAATGAAATTTAATTGATCACTTTTACATTTACGTAAAATTAACATAAAATTCGTCGGTCCCAGTTAAAAGAATGTCCTTGTAATCCATGTATAAATTTACTATAAAAATAAATGTGCGTATTAGATTGCTCTCTAGATTTTTAATCTGAAAAAAATCTTTGAAAATGATGAATTTTATCCTCAAAATCTGCAGAAAATATTTTGTTTTGTTGGTAACTATAAGATTCATTAACAAAAATAATGTTAAATCGTTAATATCTTAGAAAATCCAGAATTGAGAAATATGGCTTCTATTTATATACATAGTAAAATAATAACTCATTATGTTACTTTTCCTAATGAATGGAAATATAATATTAAAACGGTGTAAAATAGTTATTAGACACAAATTCTACCGACGAACTTTATCTGATTGGAAACTTGTCTATACAATTTACACTTTCTACATCACTGAAGATCTTCAATAGACGATATTTACTAGAAATGTAATTGTAAAGTGGCCAAAAAAAATTTTATCAATAATTATTTATTAACTCTCTATGAAATATTGATTTGGAATTAATATTATAAGAACTTTTTTCAATTTTCACCTCTGATTTCTTTTTAATTGACATTGTGTTTATTAAAAAATTGACTATATTCACGAATTTTCGGCACTTCCTTTTTCAAGTGATATAATATAATATTAAATTAAAAATAATTTCAGTTTTTCATCACTGCAAAATTTATGAATATCTCATAAGAAAGCTTGTTTTTGTAACTTCACCTATGTGACCTAGTTTATGATTTTAATTCTCAATGAACATCGTATATTTTCATTTTTATTATCGGATGCATTCGTTTAGCTTGGTTTCATCAACGCTATCTGACTAAATCTATTCTATAAAATAGAATGTTGCCTTCGTGTATATGGATGGAACTTGCATTATTTTAAATGTCGCTTCATAATTAAAATTACTTTACTATGTTTTAATATTTCGGTGCTAAAATTTATAAATGAATAAATAAATTCCTAAAAATTCAAGGTATACTAGACTGAGATATAATCTCCCTTGGTTGGATACCCACTTAAAAGATGATTAAATTGAAGCATTTCCTCTGATTGTTCTCATCGATAGAAATAATCTAGACGTGTAAATAAAGTAAACTTATTACATGGAGTATCTCAAACCAAACAAGAACTGTGAATAATTTGACGAAGCCATTCTATTAATTTCCATCATATGGGCGACCGGGTCTGGTTGTCATAAAAATTAAACTTTTTAAATTTCAATAAACAAAGATACCTCTTAATAAAATGAAAAAACGAAATTAAACATTCAAATAATATGTTGTTGAAATCAGTAATTTATTCCTAAGAACTTCTGTATTATCCTTTTAATTTTTTTAATTAGACAGCAGTCAATTAGCTGTTGCTCGATCCAACTTGTGACACTTTAACTATTATTGAGCTTTAGAAATAACTGTCATTCTAATCCCTATTTATTATTGGAGCATATGATTTTTTATCACTTTTTAATTTATATATTATTTATTATTATATATTAATGGGAATTTCTATTTAATGCTTTGTATAATAAATAATAATAAAATCTAAATGAAAATGATTTTGTTCAGAATCAAGTTCTTAGTGTTGCCGAAATTACAACTAATCATTCACCAAATCTTTGCCAAAACAATACAGATTGCAATGATAGTACTGGATTTTCTGGTTATTTTGATTTATCACCTACTCGCATTCCCAATGGATCATCACAAGTTTTAAAAGTTAATATAGAAAGGAAAAGTTTCATAAAACACAATCTTGATAAACGATTGAATATGCGGCCTAGCTCAATGGATTTAGCAAACAGAAATATTTTACATGGTACATTTTTGTTTAAATTTTACATAATTATTTCTATTTTAATTTATATAATAATAATCTCTTTATGAATAGCCATGGTAATAAATATATAAACCATAATAATTATTAATAATATAAAAGCCCTCATTATTTTGTTTGTTTGTTTGTTCGTGTGTCAGATCAAATCGATTAATAATATAATTTTTAATATAGTATATAATATAAATATAATATAATATATAATCTTTTTAAACGACCTGGGTTTTCTGACATGGACAATTATACATAGCTTTATCGAGATCAAGGAATCGTGACAACATAAAAATATTCATTACTCCAGAGCCATAACAAGAAAGTTGCTAAAAATAGAAGGAATTTCACTCACAATATAGTTTATAAGGAAATTTTTGATATGTAAAATTTTACTTTATGTTACTTGAAAAATTTTAAAAATAAAATTTTACAAAAAATTAACTTTATTTTTATTGTCATTTTAATTTTTTTCCGTCATGCTTGACGGGTGATTATACTTGTTATCTAATATTAAGAATTTTTAAAATTATAATATTTATCAAAAACATTTATTTCTAATTACAATTATAATTAATAACGTATTATAAACATAACTTTTGTTCAATAACATAAACTGCGTCAGCAGATGAAAATCCGCGCCGGCGTAAACGTGTTAAACAGAAAAATCGTCAAATTGAAATTATTTTCATGTTCTTTCTTAATTCGAATTGTATTACTTAAAATAAAGGCTTGATAAAGACTGCCGAAATGTCGTGTACCTTATATATTGTTTTGATCAATTCTTACAAATATTAATATGAATATTATTGAATTTAAAAATAGTAAAGGTGAAACCAAAAGATAAATATGATAGATTAAATGAATTATTCTTGGCATTAATATTTTTTGTAAAATTTTTAAAATTATTATAATAGTAAAAGTTTAATGAAATGTCTGAATTTGATTTTATTCATATAATCATGTATTTATAAAGTCTCGGGTTTAGGAATATCGAAGATATAAATAATTTCTTAATATTTAAAATTCCATCCATAAGAATTGAATGTGAGTAAATCATCAAATTTAGACGAAAACTGAAGCTGAGTGAAATGAGATTAAATAACTAATTATGCTATATAATTTGTTATATTTTGACCATTAAATGATTGGCAATCAAATGAAATTCATTTAATCAAAATTCATTATTTATCAAAATTAAATTGTTTTCGACTTTATTCGATTTATAATATTTTATTGATTGATATTTTTATAGTTTTAGAATTTTTATTGAATTTTTATTTTGAAAATAAATTCCACAGCTTTATTTACAATAATTCATTTTTTTGCGATTATTTAATCAAAAATATCTTACAATGAAGTTGTTAATTAACAATTAAACTTAGTTAAACTGGCTTCTAAATAAATTATCAATTGATAGCATTTTCCATTAAATTTTATTTGCATTTATCAAAATTAATACACATTTATTTTGCTTTAGATTTCGACTAATGTTTTTAATTTCGATCAGTGTTTTTTACTATTTACAATAGATTCATAGTCGCAATTTAAAAGACGGTAAATGAAATTCTAAAAGAAAAAAAAGAAATTTAAGGTGAATGTGGTGTTTATAAATTTCACGATTATAATTGCCAACATTACAATAAGCCAATGAAAATATTTATTTTTGAATTACAAATTTTAATATAGCTCTCTCGAATATACCATTATTTAAACAACCAGAAAATAAATTTACAATTTATAAAAGGTAATAACAACATTTTTCTTAAATACACAAACTTTTTCTAACAATTACTTATTAAAATTTCCAACAAAAAATTTAAAGTAAATTAGTTTTTACCAATAAAATCACATGTATATATAAAATAATATCAGCTCTATTGTCTTCAAAATAAATGAGATAACCTTCAAATAATGTTATTGTATTATTTCTTGGATCCATATTTGATTTATGTACTGGTTGGATAACAAATCTATTCAGGTTCATATTATTGTCAGAATTTATTATATTATTTCGCGAATTATAAGCATATGGAAAATACGGAACCATTTCAACATTTTGGCTCAATTGGAGATATTTTTGGGAATTTAGATGTTCATGAATTCCACTGCAAGATTTTTGCTGGACTAAATTTGACTGTGTATTTCCCATATGAAATTGTGGTGATTGTGAATGGGGAATGGATGAAGGTGTTGGTCTATGAGAGCTAACACAATGACACTATTAGGAGCCGAATACAGTTGATGTTGATAATAATAACATGGTATCGAATTTGCTTTGCTCGTCTGAGATTGATTTATAGAGCCTGATTGATAATAAGAAGTATTAGCTGATTGCATGAATTTTAATTGACTCTTGGAATGAATTAGAGTAGACTGAGATGTTCCAACTAATGTGCTGTTATACGTGATATTTGATTAGCCATAATTGTACTCTAGTTGATCATTATTCGTTAATGATCGCCCATTTAGGCATAGTTTAAGGAATTTTCAATATCTGTTTGTGCTTGATTTGACATATTTTCTGAATTCTGAGAACAATTTGAAGCATTAATTAAATTCATCATAATAAAATCATGTTCTGTTGAATCACAGGATCCCAATTTTCGTGAATGGAATGTGACATATAATATTGCATATAATATTTATATAGGTTTTGTTAAGACCGTGTAACGGCTCACTACAGTGAACAAAATGATTAGTGATATTAATTATTAATTTTTAAATAAAACAAAATCTGAGTATAACTTTTCCGACACCCACTACACGTATAATTTTATTGCATATCACTTAGAACGGTAATTCGGCATATATATTTCGTGTAATTGTGTCATTTTAGAGGTTAAAAAGTATCGTAAATTTGCAGGTTTTTACTCTTTCTGATTGTTCCTTTTAACCACATATAAAACTTATTTCTTAAGTGCTTACTGATTTCTGGTAATAACCATTGCTTAAATATATAATTTAGTGTTTCTACAGTTTCCTTGCGTTGTTCATATCTTGAAGGTCATCTTATATTTTTAAATATGAATACTTTTAGAAATAAATTATTAATTCTGTTATCAAATAGTTAATATATAAATGGTAGAATTAAAATAATTTATTGAATCATAGACGTACCTGTATAATTAAATATATATCTCAGGATGTCTGACATACAAGAAATTTCAAAAATTCGAAATATTTATAAAATATTTTGATTTAATCTAATGAAGCCTAGATGCGTTCATACATTATAAATTATACAAATTAGAAAGTCGATTTATATGTTTGCATTAAAAACAATGAAAATTATCGTAAAAATAATACCAAATTTACGCCACTTCCCAAAAGTAATTGACACATAAGCAAGGCATAAAATTTGCACAATCATTCATAATTATTATTATGATCAATCTTGAGTAATTCAAGATTTTTAATGCAAAATGTAAACTTTTAATTATTCTAAATTCAAATTACATAAAAAGTATATTTATTACTAAAAATTAATTATTGAACAATCCGAATCAATTTTTATATGTTGTTTCTCCTTAAGTTCTAATTTATTAAATCAGAATCCGATTTAAATCAAATATCTGCAATATTGAAATGTAACTCACGTTTCATATCTAACAGGAGCCTGTTTTAATACAAATAACTTTTATTGCTTTAATACATGTAAAAATTATTTTTCTTATAAAATCGTATCTCATAATCTAATGTTTGGATTCTCACTTTCAATAGATAGCAAAATTAAGGCTTCTTTTACATGAAAAAGATTCAACTTTCAAAATTTAAAATTTCTAAAGTTTTTTTTTGACAGATTTAAGTTATAAATTTTTTTCTAAATCAAAATTATCAAAGGAAACATTTAATCATAAACTTTGCATTCCAAATCCATCTTTTTAAAATTGTGAATTAAGTATTAGAAAATTCTGATTCCTCTAAATTCTTGTAACAAACATTTAATGTGCAATATTTCTTACATTTATCGGTGATGAATTTCCCAATTTATTCTTATTTTTTTCTATTTGAAGTATATAACTATTATAGGGTTTCTGAAAACTGTACTTTTTGAAAACGGCCGTTTTTTCTTTTATATTAATTATATAAAGTAAAATATAATTAAGGTAAATACATAAACAAACTATTAAATTTTTGTTTATTCATTATTTTCGTGGTAAGTATTTAAATCATTTATTGTTTATTAAACCACATTCTATTTTTTCGACTTGTTATAATAGAATTTGAGAAAAACTAGAGCATTAAGCGAATTATCTGACAATCTTGAGCGAATTTTGAGCAAAATCAATTATGAATTTAAAAGGAATACTAATATGATCCCTATAAGACTTTAACAAATTTGTCACATCACGATTCCATAGGAATTTAATTCTAACAGTGTTTAACATCCAAATGAAATTCAGTGCCATGGCCGTAATGTAATTTGATTTTCTCTTGAAATATATGATTACGGACCTTTGAATTTTTGATAAATTTAACAAATTCCAGTGCTCTTTTCAACAATTCAATGTTCTTATCAAATCGATCGTCAAGTATTTCCATATCTAATTCGTCAAAAGAATCCTCATTCGCTTGTATTAAGACTATCAAGATCAATTGTGTAGATTAAATTATCTCGCTTTTTATAAAGTGTATCACAAACCGCTAAATGAATTGCATGATTAATACAAAATTGACCAACAACGTCCATTTCATGTATTTCTTGTATTCCATCTTGCGTTGAAGCTACGATATCTCGATCTGATACTATACTAAATTCTCACGAGGCCTGTTTTAAAAGTTTTCTTTTCAATGCTTTCATGGACGTTTATACCAAAATATCTTCTGCCACGAACTGTTGTATACTCGTCAATAGTAATGGACAATTTTGCTCCTTGCTCGATTTCGTCTTGATTTCTTTGGTCATTTCAGCCTTTCGCAATAGTGATCAATAATTAACTTCATGACATCACTTTCATTGGCAGGAAGTTTCAATCCATCTCACTGAATAGATTTTCTTATATAATTATTTCTAGTTATTGCGCGGATAGTTATTCCGCCAGTAGCTAAGTCTGACACAATTTCATTTAATGATTGCTTTTGAACAAAATTCAGCATTGTTTTCATTTTCTTATTTACTGGCTGATATGTATCTTGTGTATCTTCATCTTCGACAAAAATTCCATGAGATTTCAAATGGTTTCTGAAAGAAGTGTATGATCCTTTTGAGCATTTAATTGATTTCCGACAATGATGACAAATACCGCTAATTTCTTTAGTAACTTTATCTTCAATTTTTGCCGCATAATCCCAAATCATGTCTGAAAAAATAAATTAAATAAGAATGCTACACAAAGTAACAACATAATTATCAAAGACTTACTTGCTTAATCTCGTATTTTATGCATAAATTAAATATAAATAGCTACAAAACTATTTTTTGATCAGAACAAAATCAAAACATTGAAAAACTATAAAACTCGAATTATTTAAATTTATCAAAAATATCAATCAAATCAAATTCCATTATATTTAAAAATTGTAAATTATATAACTAATTACATTTTTTTGCTTCTGATTTTCCATAATAGGCAAAAAACGGAACGTTTTCCGTTTTCGTTAACGGTTTCAGAAACTCTATAACTATAATTGGGTACTTCCGTGTTATCTTACCCCCAAAAATTAAATTATAAAATACAATTAAAATAACAATATAAAAAATGAGAGAATACATTATTGATGACGTTATTGAACATTATTGAACATGAATTTATTAAGGCTATCTGTGATTTATGTGATTATGTGAGTTTATGTGGTGCAAACGTGTTCTAAGCAACAGTGCCGTTGTGTTTGACACTATTCTCAACGACATTGTGGTATTCTGGCCACCTGGATGACCATTTACAAACTCTTTACAAACATTTGCTGAGTTTGTAACTGTGATTTAGAAAATAAGTATAATAATTGTGTTGTTTTTTAATTTAATTTTTGGGGGGTAAGATAACACGGAAGTACCTATAAAGATCCTTCAAAAACGATATATAAAGTGATAGAAAAATATTTTAATTCTTTAAATAAATTTGAAATGGTTGTTATAATATTATTAAATGTGATAAATTAAACTGCAGTTATTAATGAAATTAGTAAAATATTACATACAAAACATGCTAATAAAAATTTCATGATTAACTCATTAGAAAATTTGATCAAAGAAACGTTTTCAAATTTAAGCATTGTTAAAATATTTTTCAACCACGAAAACTATGTCAACGTAATTCCGTTAACATAAACACAATCACAAGTCATTTGACGTTTTTGATTGTAAAATTTCATTCGTTCTTGCCTTTTGAATAAGTTAAAATAGTCACACTTTCATCAACTTAAAATGCCACCACCTATGATGAATTTACATGGGAAATAATCACCTATTAATTGCATTTGTGGTTTTTTCTGAATAAATGATGCGAATGATAATTTTTACCCATTTCAACAATTTGTAATTAAGTTTAATAATTTTTGAGATAAATTAAAATTTCTAAATTCAGTATTTTGCGGATATTAATTTTCAATGAAATATTTTATAGTGAAAAATTTGAATCATTAAGGTACACTGAATAAATATTATAATAAAAGAATATTAATCCAATAAACACTTACTCGAATAGAGTAACTTTTTTTACCAAATATACGCAACAATAATTAATAAATAAATGAAATATTTTAATGAAATATTTGGGTTAGCCCTTTCGCGCCAAAATTATTTATTTTTGGATTTTTAACACTTCTTTTAAATTCTTATGGACATATAATAATTTTTGAAGCTTCTTAATGCGGATTTATTATTAGTATTATCTTTGATAGGAATTATATATTAATATATGTATATATATGCAAAAAATATTTTTTGTTTAATAAATTATTGCAATGATTACAAGATTTTCTATTATATGCTAAATTTTTAATTATCACATTTTGCGTAGTGGTATATAATAATTTTTGAGCTTCTTAATGCGGATTTATTATTAGTATTATCTTTGATAGGAATTACATACTAATTATTTAGAAATATTGATATTAAAGCGAACATTTCTGTAGAAATGACACTGATATAAATATTATATATAACGAGAGATTTTCATTTAAACTTTATTCCTTTATTATATTATCCACTAACAATTTTGAGTTAAACATGCTTCGGATATTTCCGATATTTTTATAATTAAACAAGGTATCACCAAGGAAGTCTTTCTGTTATATTATAGTTTATTTCTAAATAAAAATGAACAATATAAATATTGCATCCTCCATTCAGGGGAATTAATTTCTATAATTAAAAAAAGTAGCATAAAAGTGGTGCAACAATTCTCCGAGATTGCTAATAGACCAGCTGATGGGATTTCAATTAATCAAGTTAATATAACGAAATTATATTTTATTAAAATTTTTATAAATTCTTATAATATATCTGTGTGTGTGTGAGTGAAGTACATTGTATGGAGTACCTTGAGGACGATGAGCCATGGGATATATTTGGCTTGAGAGCCATCTTACTGGGCGAAACGAGATATTTGGATTAAAATTTCTTTTTAGATCCGCTCCCCCATAATTTTTTTTGAGAGTGGGGGTTGAATTTTGATCTAATAATGTGGTTAATTCAGTTTTTTGCATTAATGAAGTGATTTTTGGTTTAAATAAAATTAAATTATTTTAATATTTTTTTAAAATTGATATATATATATATTTCCAATTTCACACTGATTATTTTTTCCATTGAATTTATTAAAGAGAGAGCTTGAAGACTATAAATCAGTAATATATAGATATTTATGATACTCACGAATTTTCGGCACTGTCTTTTTCAATTGAATTTCAAGT
This sequence comes from Schmidtea polychroa, assembly GCA_959609185.1. Classification (NCBI taxonomy): domain Eukaryota; kingdom Metazoa; phylum Platyhelminthes; order Tricladida; family Dugesiidae; genus Schmidtea; species Schmidtea polychroa. The sequence continues at coordinate 78,959 of CAUHTR010007901.1, forward strand.
GAAAAATTCACTTGAAAAAGGCAGTGGCGAAAATTCGCGAGTATCAAAAAACATCGATATATTACTGATTTATAGTCATCAAGCTCTCTCTTTAATAAATTCAATGGAAAAAATAATCAGTGTGAAATTGGAAAAAAATGTTCTTATAATAATAATAATAATATATTATTATTATTATTTTTTGGTTTAATGTCAATCTGAAACTCACACTTTAGTCAGAGGAATTTTTAGTCTCGATTTAAAAGCCTATAAATAAATCCACCTTAAAAAGCCTAATTATTTTATTCGATAAAAAGTCTAAAAAATTAATTTTCAATGAAAAAGCCCTAAGTATTATTTCTCGATAAAAATTTATTTTTATTTGAAAAATCTCATGTAACTTTTAAAAAACTTAAAATTTAAATGAAAAATGTAAACATTTTTCATGATTAAATATCAAATATCCTTATCAATAAACATAATTTCCTAATATAAATATTTTTTTAATAATTATTTTTATCGCAATAAAAAACATAAAAATTCTAATACTTGCTCAAAGACTAAAATATTTTCCACGATAAAAATCTTAGAAAATACATTTTCAATGAAAATATCTAAATATTTTTCCTCGAATAAAAAGCCTAGAAATAATTACTTTATAAATACAATTGTTGAGGATACCTAAATAATAAAATCCAATAATTACGGAATGAATAAAATACAATGAATATATTTACAACACTTAATATATTACGCATTTACCTGATTTATATTGTATTGGAGTCTTATTTAAGTTCGAACTTATTCTAAGTGAGCATGTTTCTAAAAATTAAAATATTTATATATGATTTTTCAGATCAGAATGGATTTACTGGGCAATATGATTTTGAGAAAACAAAAATTGTGCTAAACGAAAAGGTATGAATATTTGGGATATTATTTAATAATTTTGTTAGTTATTGTTTTTGAATTTCTTTTATTTGATATGGTAAACAAGGGACTTGCAAATGAGATTTTCGTCTTAATAATTAAATACAAATTTTTATATATTATTTTATTTAAATTTTTTTAAATGAATTATTAATAGAATTATTACTAGGATGGTGTGTGAATGTATAAATGTGAATAAATATTCTGGAATGTGTTTAAATCAATTGTTTTTAAGCTAAACTTCAAACATTGAGTAATTTGATAATCATTTCATGAGAAATATCGTCAGAGTTGATTAAGAATCTTATTTCATTGCATTTATCAAACAGTAAACAATGATGAAAGTTTCCATGCAAGACCACCACTAAAAAGCTATAATTAATAAGGTTTCTCAAAAAATTACTCATGATCATCATTTTCGGTATTATTATTATATTGTATTGTATTATTATTATATTCCATTTATTTTACGTCGCAAGTGAAAGAATGCTAGAAAGTGTAGAAGAAGGCCATGGAACTTTATCTATTCTTTCAAAATAATTCATCAAATCACACATGCCCACTTAGAATAAGTAAAATAGACTAGGTTGAATTTTAGATCCTCCCTCATCCTCTGCATATTGCAGAGTTGGGTCCAAAGCATATTTATTTGTTCCTCTATGAAGTTTATATAACTTATTCTAACTAACAACTGAAGGAAGGAATACATGATTTCATAGAACGTAGCTATTTACTTTCTATGAAAATGTGATATTCGAATTGTTGAATTGTTATAAATTTCTAAATGCAAAAAACTCAAATGTCTCAGATCCCTTTTATGTAATATTGTATAATATGTTAATACCTAAATTATAAAATCCAGTAATTATTGAATCAATAAAATTATCAAGGGAAATGTAATAAATGAAGGACGGATTGTTCCATAATTCTGAGAGACAAAGTGAAAAAGAAATTGAAAATGAGAGAAAAATAACGATGTCAAAAAAAATTAAACAATGAAACCCGACAAGGTCGTTATTAATTAACAAATACAAAGTGAAAGGGAAAAACAAAAAACAATCGAAATAAAATTTGCATATAAAGGAAGGTATCACCAAGGAAGCCGAGAAATAGCGTCTTCTATAAATTATACCTTGAAATTATACTTAAAAATTATACACTTATTATTTAATTAAAATTATTATATAAACAATTATATACATAAACAATTATTAGAATGTCTATTAATATCGCAAATAATATGATTAACTTATATTTATACAATATGCATATATATTCTTCATTTATACATTTATATATGAATTTGCTAGCAGAATTATAGCTAATTAATAAAATTCTTGTAATAATATAAACAATTCTGAAATTCAATTTAGATTTATTGTGAATGGATTTTTGTATCTATTAAAAAATTATGAAAAATTAATTTTATCATTTTTGCTCGATATATTTGATGTTTGGTTGCTCCACCCCCAAGGTTAAACAATTATAAGGCGGGATTATTTGAGTCAAGAATATCTTAAGAACATATATTTGAGTTATCATGGGGTTATGATCATTTTAAATTAAATTGTCTATCTCGTAAAATATTTATTTTGAGTGAAGCGTCACTAAACTACTTTGGATAGCATTTGATCTAGGTCATGAATTTCTGAAAATTTATCCCAAATCTTATTGCAAATTGCCACATTGAACATTAATATACTATTCTTTTATAGTAAAAGATAAATTAGCATTAGATTGCCTATCAGCAGCATAATTTATACGAGAATTATAATTGCAAATATCTGAAGAATTTAACAGTAAATTTAACTTTGACACCATTTTTATAAATATGGATATATAGTATGATATTGATTTAATATTAATATCTTGAGTTAATTATTATTACTAATTTAATAATTCAATATTTATTTATAAGCAAGAATTTTTTATCTATATGATTTGCTTTTATTATTAACTATAATTTTAAACAATACAATTAGAACACTTTAAATTTCATACACCGCTTTTAAAAATATAGTTAATTCAATTTAATTGAAATAAAATACAATATTTTATTTTTTTTGAGTGAGGCGTCACTACAATAATCTTAATCGTAGGTTAATCAAAACTTTGTTAATCTTTTTGTTTTTGCTTTTTCACTATTATGAGGAAGTTGAAAGATTCTTAAAGATTAATTAGAAATTTTGTAAAAATTTAAAATATATTTTTATTGAAAAATATTTTAAAAAAAAGAAAGAAATTTATCATTTTTAAAAAATATTTTAAGAAAACTGAAATTTGTTTAAATAACAAAAATAAGAAGAGACAAGTTTTTTGGGTATATCATTTATTAAATAAAATTTATGGAATTATTTAGTGATTTGAAAACGGATGTTCTCACGGATGAGAATCCTAATAACTATTAAATATGCCTATAAGACGGACAGTTTTCGAGGTTTTCAGAATGCAAACGTTCGTGTGCCCACTATGAAATAAGAACTTCTACTGCTAGATTCATATATGACAAATAAAATAAGAGTGAAGTTTAAACTTGCCTATAAACACAAATAAACATATCTAACACATTAAACGGAAGCTTCCGGCATTCATAGCTTAAATATAATGAAATCGGATATATATGGTCTTCGATTTTTTTCCACGTGAATATACGGTTTTCGACGTGAAAAAGTTAAAACAGTTTTTCCAAACGTGGGGCTCAATTTTTCTGAAGTTGATGGCAACCTCTATTTTTCTATAAATACCGGCCATAAATAATAATGATTGTTGAGTTGAAAAAAATTGAAAATATAAATTTCATACTGAAGTAAGAGATGGCTTTCAAAAGGAAATTGCTTAAAAACATTTATGGTGTAAGTGATTTTTTGTACGACAAGCCCGAAATGATGTATTTTTTGACAGTTGGTGGCAAAGCACTTTTAAGTTATTTAGCAAATATTTTCGAAAAACTAAATATATTAAATAGCCAACTTCAAGGATCATATAAATCTCTCAATTGATGCGAAAGCAAAGATATTTAGGTTTATTGCCAATATTGAATTGTTTCAGAAAGATAACTGTAAGAAAAATTTTAAAAGATTTTATTGGCTTCAAAAGTGCAATGTAACAGATGACGCTATACTTGTCATTGTCAATTACCTAAAGGTTTTGTCAGCCGATTCGATAGAAAGATTTTTAGATTTAAAAGAAATTGACTTTCTAGCCTGAATAATGCAGCCAATGTTGATGGATCTATCACAGTGTTTCCCAACATGGGGTTCTTGCCCCACAGGAGGCAATCTAAGTTTTGGTGAACACTCGGGTGGGGCATGACACAAAATGGTTGGGAAACACTGGGTTAATAAGTAAAATAAAAATGAAAATATCCTTGTTTTCAGAAGTCTAAAACATCTATTTGTCTCGAATGTATACTTATCCTAGCGAGTTACAGAAATAATTTAGCCTTTGAAATTATTTGTTTCAGATTATTTATTATTTAAATAGTTTGAGTAAATTGTTAAAATAAAATTGCAAAAACCTTGAAATAATTGAAGTAAGGCTATAAATTACTAAGAGCTCATTCGGGCACCTTTTAAATATATATTATTAAACATTTAAATACCTCTGAATTGAATTTAATGTTCAATGAACTTTAGTTTTATAACTTCATTTAATCTGGTTGCATATAAACCTTAATTTGCCTTGTAAAAAACATAAATTTAACTTACCTCTTTTAGCTATCAGTTCGACCAAGTGTGACTGAATTGAAGAAGAAGAAAATTATCAAATTTAATGATTTCATTGAAGTGCAAGAAACGGATAACTATGACAGAACAATTAATAAAACATGGACTAGGCTTACAGAATATGATAAAGTGATATTTTTTCTATGGAAGATTAATAATTATTTCTATGATAATAATAGGAACATATACGTTCAGAACTCAATCAGTTTAAAGAAAAAGAAATGAAAATTCATACAAGAAGTAAAAGATTTACAAAGTTTCACGATAAGCACGATGACTAATTTTTTTTCATTTTTAATAGAGTTTCTATGCATTTTTCATTTATAAGTGAATATTTTCTCATTTTTTAAAATCCAATTATTAATATTTCTCATCTGTTTATAATGTAAAAGCTGCTCGGTTTTACATTTTTATTGCACATTCAACTCTTGATTCATTTTCAAGGGTTTTCCTTGGTCACTAATGGATGATGAACGTGTGGTGAACGGGTTGCATCACCGAACACTGTCCACTAACTACTATTTAATTTCAGTTATAATTTTTAGGAAAATTCAATTCCATCAAGGATCTTTTAAAGAAGTGAAGCAGTATTTAAATGTTGAAGCTCGACAATTTACTTTTAATTCATTTAACATTATTTTATCTTTATTATGATACAAATTAATTTACAAAAAATGTTTTTAAAATTAATCTCCTTGTCTTCAAAAAACATTATTTTTACACTAAGAAATTAAAATATTGCAATTTACATAATTATAAAAATTCAATCACACAACAATAAGTAAGTTTAACAAGTAAATTTAGTTTTAATTCTATATTTTCTAAGAATATTAGGTATCATTGATTATTGAAGTGAACAAATAACTCATAATGATTGTTGCTGCATTGAAAGTGAGTTCGAATTATGAAAATTATGGATCTTGTTTTGAATAATGACACGGAGTCATTGAATTCCTATGAAACTTCTTCATTTTGGTGGGTCACAAGTAATCCACATTTTACCCGTTGAATGATCAACGTTGGTAATATATTGCATGGGGAAATACTGACTGGAAGTGAGTGTACCTCTGTACACTATAATCGTCGAGCATTCGAATGGTTTCATGTACTGATGATCGAAGGCATGTGCCCGATCTCAGTTAGGTCACTTTACTTTATGCTCCAATGACGCAAACCTTAGGAGATCTGTTTCCCCATGGTATACCCCTCATACTATAGTTGGAATCGATATTAACCCACTGGAAATCTTTCACAAATTCACTCAAATTTGGGACAAGAATGAATAAAATATGACTTTAATAATATATACACAGCACTAATGTGACATGTGCATCAGGAATCGGTTGGACACCTTGGGATTTAAGCTTCTTCGCGGCACATCGACGAAGGCGTTCAAGCTTGTCTGGTTTATTACGCTTGGAAATTTTTCCTCGGGTTGATAGTGACGAGGATTGGAGGTGGAGGGGAGCTCCAGATCTAGTGGTTGAGTTTATGGCACTGTTAATACCTGTTCCGTGAGGCGATGATTGATAAGGTCCTGGTGCTGTGAAGCCTCCTACAGTTTCAGTTTCATTTTCAGGGCTTGTATTTGTAACTGTAGAGTCTCGAGTTTTCGCATTGCCTCGGGGCGGAACCACGTCTCTTCCATCTTCCGTACTTGTTCCTTGAGTGACCCCATTCGGGTTCGTAATTTCTCCATTTTTAGAAAATTATTATCAGCAAAAGTTTAGATCAGCCTCGCGAAACGTGAATTATTTAAAAAAAGAGTTTTCAAAGGAGATAAGTATTCTACAAAATATAACAACAATATTTTTATTGAAATATATGTTAAGGAATTTTGTTTTTTAAGTTCCTTATGTTTAATTTATTTATTATTTTAATGAGTTATTTTTATTAATTTATATTGCAAAAAAAATAAATGTAAATTTTTATACATCATCAATAAAAATATGAATAATTTTTAAACTAGTAAGATTCAATTAATTTCTTTGAATAACTGTTTTAATATCGGCACCTCGATATTATAATTCTTTAATACCGAAATATTGATTTTTCGTCCGGTATTACATTCCCTAATTTGTAAAGACTAGTCATCGGGTACAAAGCACAATGATCTGTCCCATTCATCATTTTAATTCATATTCAATCTATTTCAATTTTCGTTGTATTTTGTGAGGATTTTATGTCGAAAATGTTTAAATACTCGTTTCTCTCGGCCCACTGGGCGTTGAGAAACTAGTTCCTAGTGTTCTATATAGTAAAACAAAACTCAGTAGTTTTGATGTTGAGAAAAACAAGAAATTTATCAAGAAAAATGACATAAAATAGCACAAAGAAATAACAGAAAGAAAATAAACTGGGAAATTTAAAAGATAGTAAAAATTAAAAATAAAAATTTGATTAAAAAGGAAGTGAATGGAGTAAAAGCAAAATTGTAATAGCAAAAGAATTGAAATCAATAAAATTGAATAGACTCTTTGTGAATAGACCATGGAGTCACGAAAAGTGAGAATTAAATTAAATTAAATATTTAAAAATTAAATCATTAAATTATTAAAATCGCTATAAAAATTGTAAAGAAATAGAAATAGCTAAATTAGAATAATAAAAATTTCAAATCTGTTTGATGCTTGAATTCTTACATACCAATTAAAAAAGAAATTTATATATATTTATACTGCGTCAAATTAAAACAATTTTTAATGTTATACCCATATCATTTTGGTAGTTATACACCATACATAAGCTCAAGCCTAAAGGTGAATCAGTTTCTGCTGACGAAAATACAGCAGAGATTTTTGTACCAAAATTTCTGGAGAAAACTTGTGGGTACTGTTATGACCATCATCAAGTTTCTAAAATTACTGAAATTGGGCGTAATTTGAAAAATACTCAATAGAATATACATTGTAAATTTTGAGATATATGGTAATGGTTTTAAGGTCACTATAGATGGGGCGACGTAAGTGTATTAATAGATCTCTTAAACCCAGAATAAGGAATGGTAAAAATATGGAAAATCTTCCTGTTTATTGGGTGGCAAACTAAAAACCAGGATGACAGCTGCATTATTTACACAGTTGTTTAATGAATGTTTTATTCCAGATACCGAAATTTATTTTATCCACAAAAAGCATAGTGTTTGGGCGTAAAATATAATTAAGTAAATATAGATATATTGTGGTAGGTTGTAGATAAATCACATTTTACCACATATTTCGTCTTGTTGCCAACGAAACCCAGAATACAACGATTTGCTATGCCATCAGACATCCGTTGAATGATCAATATCGGAACTGTGTCGGAGGGGTAATAGGAAACATCGGATGGAAAATCGTCTCATGACCAAAATGTTAACGAAATACACGATAGAGGAGGAATTAACTAACGAAATCCATTCCATCGAAGAGTGTCTATCACTCGAGGGTCCTAATCACAACCTCACAATATTGTGACTGTATTTGTATTGAAGTGATGAAGATTCTGAGCTTTTTGAGAAAACATTTGTAGTGATTTTTATCTATCTGACACGGTTTTTATAGAATATTTTTTGATATGTCATGATTTAGTGAAAATTAACAAATTTTAATTTTAATTCTTTTTGTGATTTTTTTATTTGTTTATTTAATTTTTGATCTGATTTTTAATAATATCTAATTTCAATTTTGAATATAATTTAATATTTAAATTTATGCCTTTTCCCTTAAATTTCAATATTTTATATATTTTATAATTTATTTTCCTTATTGGGGTATATGAAGTTTCTTTTGACGTTTTTAAGATATTGTTCATTTTTTTAAATTTAAAATCTCATTTTATGATTTATAATATTTAGTCTTTTCTAAATTATTTAGATTTTTCTTTTAACCTAGTGTTGTGTTACCGAGTGAGATAAACAAAAATTCTAAATATTAGTTTTATTCATAAAAGTGAATGAAAAGCATGAAAAATCATATAACAATTGTTGGGGTACTGCTAGGTCGACATCAACTTTTTGTACTCGTCTAGAGGATGGTGGTCTTTCACTTTAATTTCTCTCGCCTATAATGTCGACTCTAAACCGTACTCAAAATGACTGTTTTCACGGCATGACAACCATTGATTACTCCATGTTGGTACTGTATTATGACGGCGAGATATCATGAAACAGGTGAGGCGCTGCCTTAGGACTACTTTTTCATGGTAACTCGGCTTACTTTCCCCAGGTGGCCGATAGAAGGACTTACGTCTCAGTTTCCTTACCCGTTCTCGGCGACCTTGGCTTTTTGCTATTCTCAGAACACTTTATTGCCTACCAGTCAAGGTCAAAATGAAACAACACAAATCATTATCACCGCTAGAAAATTAATCTGAAAATTTATCGTGACTAAGACTAATACCTTGCGTAACAACGTTTATTATTACTATATCAAATTACAACAAAACGACAGATACGTTAAAAACAACCAGATCAAGCCACAAAAATTGAATCAGAAGACCACACTAAGTTAAATATGTTCTTACAGAAGATATTCTTATTGTCTTTCGGCTGCGTCTTCCGTGAACAAAGCTTCCAGATAGAAAAGTTCGAAGGCGTTTTCCTCCCAGGCTACGCTAGCGGCTGTGATAACGCGACATTGCGTGACTGTATTCGATAGTATTGTAAGAGCTGCCTCGATATTCTCATTAGTGACACTCGTATTTCGCTTGTTGTCTTTCTCGATGACGCGCTCTATCTGCCTCTTCTTGCGCTCAGCTCGCGATAATTGCCGGCGCTTGGGCTTTATCTGTTGTACTGAAGAACTGGGTACACTGGGTGGTTGTGTAGTTTTGAGCTTCACCCTGCTAGTGCCCGTAAAGACAACTTCTGAGGTAATAGGCGAGAGATCGGCCTCTACACACCCCTGGCAGGATTTTCCTGTTGATCGAAGTGTGACATTGGATCGACTATGGTGAATGGGAAAAACTTTGTCTTCTTCGGCTATTGGGATGTTCACAATTTTCTTTGTCACCGTCGCCTGTACATATACTTTTTGTAGAGCTTCCGACTGCTCTTTAATAAGGAGATGCTGTGACCGACTTTCTTCTATTTAGCTATCCCGACAATGCTCACTCCGGAATAACTTTTTCTGCGTTTCTTTCGTTTGTGCTTGCGTAAACCAAGTACCCTCTAACACATCGATCTTTCGTTTCAACGCCCAAATCTAGGCCTGTAAACCTTTGATAGCCGCATTTTTGTCGTCGTAGAAGTAGGAAGGTTGAATGGAAGGCTTGTATGGTGGATTGATGGTCATGTACTGAATTAATAAAATTGACAATAAAATGGAAGTAATCTTTAATTATTAACAATTATAACAAAGTAGCAAGAGAATATTATCGAATGATTCGACGTGGAAAAAACATATCAATTATACAAACAGAACAGGTGAAATCAAAAGTATGGTTTGTGGGTGGGAATCTGCAACAGTCAGACCATATTTAAATAAATTATAAATAAATTATAAAAAAATAAATTATAAAAAAATAAATTATAAAAATTCTCATTACAAAATTTGATAATTTGATTTAATTTAATTATTAAAAATCAAATTTATTGGGTATGTGCTTTACTTCGCCGCATTTGCAGGTATTATTTTATTTATGCCGGTGTGACTTTCCACTAATTTATTTCTCACGAGTACTCTGTGATTCGTATATGGGAGATAATTAAATTGTCTGCTGGTGTAATCACTGACAATCCTTATCTTAATTGTACTTTAATTCTATCCGGAATTTTTTCACATCGGAATATTTGACATATCGTGAATTGTGAAATATTGTCTGTTGATGTGACGTTTTCTGTAGCTAGTGTAAATTGTGCGTCTAATCTCATACAACAAATATATGCACCAGAAGTCGTTTTCTAATCACTGCAGCTAGTTCATTTTCAGCCAAGTCTAGATCGAGGAAAATTTCTAATTCGCATGATGGATGCTAACTCGACGTACTCCCGGCTCAAAATGCGAAAACTCTAACGTTTCTACACAAATTATCGCTCAATTTCTACACTAATGTCATTACAACCTCGGAGATAATATCGACAAGATCGGTGTATTTCTCACTGGATATCTTATGAACAGCACAAGAACAGAGATTGAAAAGAAGTCGTTCAACGATGAATTTTCCGGATGCCTCAATCACTGTGTGACACTTTTACTCTAACCCTTACGAATCAAGTTATTATGAAAAATTCTAATCATTACATTCATGGATATTATACGTTTTATTCAAAATATGCTGAGTTGTCTAAAAGCCTCCAGCGACGGACCGGTACAGAAGCCTTTAATTTCGGCCCAAGTCAGCTGAGTGATTGAAGATGACACATACCCACCAGTCGAGCCCGCAAAGGCCCCTCAAACCATGGTATGTTGCATTTCAACTCCACTACCACTATTCTTCATGAAGCATAAATAAAAATTTGAATTATCAATTATCGCATAGTACGAGAAAGGTTGTTGAAATTATCCAAAAATGTCATTATTTACAGTCATTTACACTTCATTCCATTTTGGGATAAAATTATTGAAATTCATTACAAAAGCTTTATGATTACTTTACAATCGAAAAGGAAAAAAAGTAGCAATTATGAATTTTTAGGAGGTTTAATTAGTTGCATAACATTACAAGTAGTTATACAAACCAAATAAAAAAATTTTTTTTTGCTAATTGTCCAAATAGAAATGGTTCAAACTATTGATACGGTGAATAGTATTGATCGGTTCCAAAATAGTATAACCTAACGTACGGGTTGAATGAACATTAAAACTATTGTATTAAGAGTGACCTTTTATAGATTTTTGTAAGAAATTTTCAGCCAATCAGGATTGATTGTGTCTGATTTCATTTTAGTTATTTTTAACTAAAACTTATTGGTTTTTTCTGATTATTTTTTAATTATTTAATTCTTGTTCGTTTTTCCTAACTGGGTTGAGTGTTCTTCCTCGTTATTTATTTATTTAATATTTTATTCTAAATTTTTCTAATTTTAGTTATTAAAGTTGATTTAATTTATTCAATTCTGGTTGCTTATTTTTATATTTTTATTTATGGTGTTTTTGTATCTTTCCTCATAATAATATGGGTTTTTTGATTTTTTTCTATTTCTTTTCTTTACGTGTGGCTTAATTTATTTAATTATTTTCTTCTTATTGTTTGTTTAGTTTAGTTTATTTGATGTTTTATTTCGTTAATAAATAAAAAATTAAAAATAAATCCAAGATGTGCATATAACACCAGAGAAAGGCACTTATAAGGACTTAGAATAACAAATCATCACTGATAATTATTATAAGAGAGTTAAACATTATATTTCAATTTACCCAATAAACTTACTAGCATACAAATTTTTATCTATAATTATTTAAAAGTCTTGTTGTGCATTGTCCTCATTTTGTTTAAAATTATCTAACGATGATTGAATTCAAATGTACACAATACAATTATTGTTATTTTTAACAGTCCTAGTTAAATCAAATATATTTAAGAAATTTGATAGATAGTGATATTTATATAATATTTTAATTGAAATATCAGCAAAATGATTAAGAAAAATTCATGTATTTTTTGTGATGTCGTGAATGGTAAGCATCAAAGAGATTTAATTATATTTCGGGTAAGTATAAATAAAATGTGAATATTTTATTATTGAAACAATTTTTTTTTGAACATATTTTGTAAATATTTGATACATTGTTATAATTCAAAGTAAAAACAAATTTAAATTATTAAAATTAGTTATTTTTATAATTTAATTTTTACGGCTTTAATATTTTACAATTCAAAATAATCTTTAGAATGAAAATGTATTAGTTTTTGGAGATATAAAACCAGCATCAGATTATCACTATTTAGCAATTCCAGTAGTTCATAGGAATAATATTAAATTTTTGAATAGATCTGACATTCCAATAGGTTGATTTTATGATACTTTTATCTAGTAATTATTAAATGTGATCTGTTCAGTTCAAGAAATGTACAAACAAGGTTTAAATTGTCTTGGAAAAAAAGGCGCCGATATTAATGATGTCAGGTTGATCTTTGCTAATTATAAATTATTTGATTAATAAAAATTATTAAAAAATATTGAATAAACATGAAGCCTATTTCATTTATATTTTATAAAATTTTCCATTTTTCCATTTTTATTATGAATTTATCAAAAACATTGCTAAATACAACGAAGCAAGCTCCAAAAATTGTTGTCTTGTGGAGGCATCCTAATTTAATGAATCTTTGGTATTTATATGATATGGTAGTGTCAAAGGACCCTGATATAAGCCAGCTACAATCTATATGAAATAATTTCTGTAATATAAATATCTGTTTTTCAATATCTAATAACATAATGATAAATAAATGACCTCTTTATTTATTATTTTATATTTATCTATTTATATTTTACAATTATTTATAATTATTATTATTAATTATTTTTTATTATTTTATATTTATTATTATTATTATTTATAATTATTTATTATTTTATATTTATTTATATTCTATTATTATTATTATTTATTATTATTATTGTAAGATGATATAATAATTTCCAAAGAATTACTTACATAACCAGGTCACTAGACCTTCATATCTATTGAATGATGCGGGAATGCTTGTATAACTAAATTAAGTAAGTATGTTTGTCTTCTGTGTCAACAGTATCACTTAAACTAATAATTCTCCCTTTTGTAGATTACGCAATTCAATGTACTATAAATAGTATAACGATTGTGTGTTCCGTTTAGATTTTTGTAGTGAATAAATATTTCTGTGAAACTATGTCTTCTTCTAACATGGCGACCACGCCAGGACTCCAGAACTATATCAAGCCACCTAATCAATTGCTGCCAAATGGTGATTTAGAAATTTTTATTTTGGAATTGAAGAGATTTTTCGAATTCACTCAACAACCGCAAGAAATTCAAGAAATTGTTACCAAGGCCTTTCTGTCGGTAGAGTTGATCCAGAAATATGAAGAAGTACAGAGCGATTATTCAGGCTATGAAGAAAGATTAAGAAAAGCGTTCGAGCCAAGGAAAAATCTAGCTATGGATCTAGACGCAGCTTTAAGATATCGAAAAGGAAATGACTCGTGCACCGAATTTTTCAATAAAGTGGAAAAGCTCGTCGACAATGTTCTTCGACACAAATTAACAAAACCGGCATTAATGTTATTTTTAATGCAGAATGCAATGGAAGATATGGAAACAAAAAAAAGAATTGAAATTAAGAGAAGTTAAATCAGTAGATAAGGCCAAGGAAGTGATATCAAGAATGGAAGAAATTCAAAAAGAGCTTTCAAGTGAACAATCCTTAGCATCTCTACATGAAAATAAATCATATGCGGAGACAGTCAAAAGTCCGAGAAAAACTCAGTTGTACCAACAGAATAAGACGCCAATATTTTCTAACTCTAGAACCAATGAGGCCGCGAACTTCAATATGCCAAATAAAAGATGGTCAATATTGTTTTAACCGAATGCCTTTTGGAATTGCAGCTGCCCCAGCAACTTTTCAAAAATTAATGACTCAAGTTTTGGGTGATCTTAATTGGAGAGAAGCAATTGTTTATTTAGACGATATCCTTATATTTGCAGATAATGAAATCGAACATAAAAAAAGACTAGAAAGAGTTTTTCGAAAGATTCAAGAAGCTGGTTTGAAAATAAGCTTAGAAAAATGTTGTTTTAACAAACTAGAAATAAAATTTTTGGGACACATTATAAATAAAAATGGTATTAAGACAGATTATGAAAAGATAAAAGCAATGCAAGAATATGAAAAACCAAAATGTATTAAACGTTTAAGAAGCTTTCTAGGCTTAACAAATTATTATCGAAAATTTGTTAAAGATTACGCCAAGTATGCAAGACCATTAGAAAGGTTATGTGGGTCTAACAAAGATAAACTTATATGGACTGAAGAATGTGAAACAAATTTCAACACGCTAAAGAAAGCGTTAACGTCTACCCCAGTACTAGGATTTCCGGATTTACGAAAAACCTTTATTTTAGTTACAGATGCTAGTTTCGATACGATTGGGGGAGTGCTTTCGCAGTTGAGTAGTAATGGACAAGAACAAGTTATTGCATATGGATCAAAGACAATGAATAAGCATGAAATCGGTTACTGCATTACGCGAAAGGAATTGCTTGCAATCTATCATTTTACTCAGTATTTCAAACACTATCTATATGGAAAAAGATTTACTTTAAGAACCGATCATAAAGCTATAACCTTTATGATAAATACAAAAAAGCCAATTACAGCACAATTCCAGACATGGATTAACTATTTAAGTGTGCTAGATATCAAATTAGAATACAGAAAAGGAGAATTGCATGCTAACGCAGATGCCCTATCAAGGAAAGACTGTACTTCATGTAGTCAGTGCCAAACAGTTCATGAAAACGCCAAGGTAGATAAAAATAAAACTAAAATATTGGCCATAGAAAATATGGACCAAGAAATAAAAGTAAATAATGAAGGTGTAATTTTTAATATACATAAAGACTTATGTCACGCAGGGGTAAAAAAAATTTACGAATATGCACGGAAAAATATGAAAATGAAAATTAGTGAAAATGAAGTTAGAAGAGTGATTGAAAATTGTGAACAGTGTCAGAAACGGAAGACGTGGACAAGACGAACAAAAGAACCGCTGATTAAACAGAGTACAGATGAAGTTTTTAAAGAGATATTTATTGATTTCTGCGGACCATTTAAGAAAACAATTCATGGAAAACAATATATTTTAGCTATAATTTATCAATTCAGTAGGTATATATCATTGACGGCAGTTGCTCATCAGGATGAAAAGACGACGGCAAAGATTTTAAGAGAAAATTGGATTTTGAAATTTGGTGCCCCTAAAATCATTCACTCCGATAGAGGAAAAACATTTGAATCTCAACTCGTTTTAGAAGTGTTGAAAACGCATCATATTACAATAATATATTCAAGCCCATATCATCATAGTACAAACGGGTTAGTTGAGAGGCAATTTAGAACTATAAGGGATGCAATTGCAATTACGTTAAAAGACAAACGGCATAAAGATTGGGCAGAAATATTGCCAGGTGTGGAATTTATGTTAAATGCGACGATACAGCAGACAACCGGATTTTCGCCCCCTGAAATAATATTTGGGCGGAATATTTGTAGACAATGGATGGAAAAAGAGAATTTGGATATACAAAATAATGATGCTAATAATCGGAGAAGGGAGATCGTGGAGGGAATTAAACATAAACAAAACATAGAAAAGAATTTAATTACACAAAATTATAGGGATTTTGAAGTTGGAGACCAAGTATTGGTTAAAAAAGAAAATACTAGAAAGATGGATGAACGTTATGAAGGGCCTTATGAAATAACTGGAAAACGACATGACAGAAGCTATGTTCTAAAGAATAAGCAAGGCAAAGAAATAATTCGAAATGTAGAATGGATCAAAAGTTTTAAATGGAGGGGGATGTAAGATGATATAATAATTTCCAAAGAATTACTTACATAACCAGGTCACTAGACCTTGATATCTATTGAATGATGCGGGAATGCTTGTATAACTAAATTAAGTAAGTATGTTGTCTTCTGTGTCAACAGTATCACTTAAACTAATAATTCTCCCTTTTGTAGATTACGCAATTCAATGTACTATAAATAGTATAACGATTGTGTGTTCCGTTTAGATTTTTGTAGTGAATAAATATTTCTGTGAAACTATGTCTTTTTCTAACAATTATTATTATTATTATTATTATTATTATTATTATTATTATTATTTATTATTATTATTTTATATTTATTTATTTATATTTTACAATTATTTATAATTATTATTATTAATTATTTTTTATTATTATTATTTTATATTTATTTATATTCTACTATTATTATTATTTATATATTTAATACAAATGACAAATGATATCTTATAGTCGAAAATGTTTTTATTTGTATTAGATATATTATTCACAGCAAAATGCTTAAATTATCATTTAATTGTTTATATTATTATTGGGTGTGTCCAACTTTTGGGTGTCAGGGGCAATGGTGGATTCTCAAGCTGACGCCTTCTTAAACGCCCGTGATGATTATTGTATTTAGACCAACTGTGTACCCATGGCAACGACCATGTTGGTGCTGTACATACTGGCTGGGAATTCATGAGCAGATGAGCCCCTGCGTTAGGACTACTCGTGTTGGCGCCCGACCCGGTTAACGCGAGAATTTGTACACTTGCCTAAGGGATGATGATTTTATACCAAACCCTATCCACCGGTTGTCAACCCAAATAGTACACCAACAGATTGCTCTCACATCATGGTACCCTCGGGTTACGTCGAGTTGTTATTGTATTATGATGGTGAAATAGGAGGAAACAGATGAGCCACTGCCTTAGAACTACTCTTTCATCCTATTCCGACTCACTGCATCTGACTGCCGTTAGAAGGACTTACGTCTTAACTTCGTCCGACTCTTTCCACACCATTTATTCAGACATTTCCTACCGAACCGGATTTGAAGAATAATCAAGGACCTCCTTTGTCATTACTTTAACTATTTTCGACTTCCTATCTTTACCCATGAAAATTAACAAATAATTTATTATCATAAGTCAATATAGTAATGTTTATTCTGTATTTATCTGCTCCCACTTTGTAATATTTAATTTTCAGAATCTTTAGTGTTCTTCCATCTTCTAACAATATTTATTGATTACGGTAAAACTCATTAACATACTCATGTAATTTATAACACACAAAAAGAAAGAGAATAAAGCAGAGTAGCTTCTTCGTGAATTATAGGTCAATTTTATCTGTGAGGGAGAAGTGAACTATAAGGTAATTGCTCGTGATCATTGTGCTGCGGATTCGGCGAACAACGCTTCGAGGTCAAGGAACTCGGAGGTATTCTCTTCCCAGGACACTCCTGCTGTGGAAATTACGCGAAATTGGCCTGAGGCCTTGTTTAGTAGTGGTTAAATCACACTGCTGGACGCTTGTCACTGGTCAGGTTGTTGTTGGACCTTCTTCTCGAGTGTCCTGGCCTTTTGTCGTTTCTTCCGCTCGGCCTGAGATAACTGCCGGCGTTTTGGCTTCTCCGAGGCTACAAGTTTTTTAGGTACCATCGGTTTCTCGGCAGATTTTGGCTTTACATGACTAGTACCCGTGATGATTATTTCGGGAGTAGCTGGCGATAACGCGGATTCTACACACTCTCGACATTTCTTCCTTGGGGGTGACTCCAAACGAGTTCGACGATCAAGATGAGAGGTAAAAATATTGATGTTATATTTCATCATTTTCCAATATGGTGCAAAAATAGTTCCTTCGTCAGCAGAAAATTCCAAAACTCCGTTTTCCATAGTTTTTGTACAATTTTTATAAAATCCCATTGAGTAGCACGTTTAAACTTTGTAAAAATTCATAGGCGTATAATTGATTTGCAATATTACAAAACTAATAATAACTAGCAAGAAATTAATATATATTTGAATTTATAATTTTTCGATAATAAGTTAAACAAACTGAATTTATAATTTTTCGATAATAAGTTAAACAAACTGATTTACCTATAAATTATAATTACAAATAATAATTATAAATCAAAAAATGAATTTTATAGTTCCATATTGATAATTAAAAATAACAATTAATCATCAATCTTCCAATTAATTTAGATATCTCAATCAAATTATTTGTTAGGATTTATTACATCTTTGAAAATACGGAACCATTTTAATAGCTTGGCTCAATTGGAGAGATTTTGGGAATTTACATGTTCATGAATTCCAATGCCAGATTCTACACTTCTTGGATGAATTACTTCTGAAATAGATTTACTTTGCAGAACTAAATTTGACTGTGTCTTTCCCCTATAAAATTGTGGTGATTGCGAACGATAATGGATGAAGATGTTGGTCTATGAGAGCCAACCTTAAAACAATTAGGAGCCAAATTCAGTTAATCTTGATAATAATAACATGGCATCGAATTTGGTTTAGTCGTCTGAGATTGATTAATAGAACCTGATTGATAAGAAGTATTAGCTGATTACATAAATTTTTATTGACTCTTGGAATGAGATAGAGTAGACTGCGATGTTCCAACTAATGTGCAATTATAGGTGATATTTGATTGGCCATAATTGTGTTATAATTGATACTTATTCGTTATTATTTAGACTACTTTATTTTTTTATATATAATATTTATATAGATTTTGTTAAGGCCGTGTAACGGCTCACTACAGTCGGCTTCCCCGATTGGGATGTCTACTATATTCTTTGTTATTGACCTTGTGAAGAGCTTCCGATTGCTCTTTTATCAGGACATGCTGAGCGCGGCTTTCAATGAGGCTATCGCGACAGTGCTCGCTGCGAAATAACTTCTTTTGTATCTCCTTCATTTGGGTCGGGGAGAGCCATGTCCCTTCTAACTGTTATGTTCGTTTTTTCAACAGGCCGATTTGAATCTGTATAGTTTATGATGCTATTTTTGTCAGCACAGGAAAAGCAAGGGGCTAGTAAGATTCTAGTGGATTGCTTAGACATTATCTAGAAAAATAAATGTGATGAACATGTCTCGAAATAGTCATGATTTCCTTACAAATATATTACACTAAAGGAGTTTCAAGATATTAGATGAAATTAAAACGCGCATTGGTGTTTCTCGACTGGAGAATTTTTGTGGTAACAAGATTAATATGTATAGAATAGAAATGTAGAATAAGGACTTTCTCACGATAATTGATGGTGTATCATGACTTTAAATAAATGCCAAATATATTTTAATTAGTATATCTACGTTAAATGAAGTTATTTATTTACCAATTAGTTAATTGAACTTTTAAGTTGATGAAATTTCAGGTGAGCTGGCCTATCGATATAAAATACTTGCGCTGGTAACAAACATACTGCCCGATGTGTGATTAGTAGATAATTATACGGAATAATTTTTCATGTGTCTTATCTATGTCGTCTGCTTTTCACATAATCGCTATACTTTATCCAGATGTCTTATTCTAAAAAAAAAATCAAATTTTATTTTAGTCAATTCGTTCTGGCCATAGGGCCGAAGGAGAGTACTTCTCACCCTTAATAATTCTGTAGCTTTTATTTCTTGTTTCTTCTATTGCTGGAGTTAAAAACTCTCGCAATTGTACGTGGTTCAACATAGATATTCTGGTAAACATCTCAAGGCATAAAAGGGATAAACATGGCTAGATATGATAAACATGACTAGCCATGGCCTATTAGATGTACTAGACATTCATTCGCAGGTTGTTTGTATTTGTTCAGGTAGTAGATTAGATTTCCGCCGGATCCAAGTAGATTCTGATGTAGTCCGAGCAGATCTGGGTGGATTTTCCAGTTTTAGCAGATGGAGTGGCAATGGAGTAGAAACAGTTTGGTTAGGGTTGTTTGTTTGAGTTTCGTATCATTGGAGTATGTTTGAGTAAATTGGGATGGAATTTTGAAGGTTATTCTGATGGAGTTTGAGCAGACAGTAAGCAGGCTCGTATTTTTTCAGGTAGTAGATTAGATTTAGGGTAGTTTCAGCCGGATCCATGTAGATTCTGATATAGTCCGAGCAGATCTGGATGGATTTTTCAGTTTTAGCAGATGGAGTAGCAATTGAGTAGAATCGGTTTGGTTAGGGTGGGTTGTTTGAGTCTCGTATCATTTGAGTAAATTTGGATGGAATTTTGAGGGCTATTCTGATGGAGTTTGAGCAGGCAGTAAGCAGGCTCATTGATACAAACCCATCTAAAAAGTTAAATTTTCGGAGTGTGAAGACTCCATTGCGATTTTGTAGCGTTAAATAGAGATATATTATAATATAATATGCATATAGAGGATAAGATAGAAGAAAGATATAATATTGATAAAAACACTAAAAAGCAACTATCAATGGGCAGGGCCATACAGGATCCTTACATTTACCCATTGATAATTGTATAAGAGGAAAAGATGAGCTTTTGATGTCACATTCTTTTCCTCTTTTTACAAAGGTATTGGTATAGGTATTATAGGACTCGTATTTGTTCAGGTAGTAGATTAAATTATGTCAGATAGCTCTTATCAGCGTGAGCATTCTATTTTAGAGATAAGACTTATTGTGAATTCGAGTCTGGCGATCTGCCTGTCTTTGGTCTATCCACTATCGTCAATGCCTATCTGTAAATTGTCAGTTGGATATGCTCGTGGTTGGTATTTATCGATAATGTGTACTATGAAAATTTGGTGTACTTTACCTAATGGAAAATTCTCGTGGTATTTCGTGCTGGATTTCCGTGATTTTACTCAGAAAACTCAGGATAATTGTGTTCATCCGCCTCCTATCGTACTTCTCATTGTGATTTAACTCTCTCATGCTCAATTTGTAAGAAATTCGGTTCATCAATGTGCTGTGGTTGTTTTAGTGCTGAAGCGTTCCTGTGCATGTGATCAAATTTTGGAGATTAAATTTCCTAATATACTGACTTCCGACATCTCAATTACTTTTATACTTCCATGGATTCATGAAAACATCACTAAGTGCAAATTTAACAGTTCATTCGTGAAGATGGGTCTGACATGTGCATCACTCTGATTCTTCATCTACCGGCGACGGACCCGTGAGGAAGCCCCCATATTTCGGCCCTTGTGCCTAGCCTAGCGGTTGAAGAACCCACATCGGACCTCAACTCTACTGACGATTCTGCATTATCATAAAATATACGAGAAAAAAAAAGAAAAAAAGACAATATAAACGTTTCATTTGTTGAGGTCTGTAAATTAAAATAAATTTAAATGAAATTTAGGTTGAAAAATTTAAATAAAAAGTAAGTGAAGAAAAAAGACAAATAAAAGCGTGATCATGCACAGAATTGATAGTAAAGGAAAATATGATGGAAGCAGTATTAGGAAATGGTAAAAGCAGTTGCGAAAGGCAAGAATCCGGAAATCCGAGAAAAATCCATAATTTGTAAAATCATAGAAATCGAATTGGGAAAACGGGACAGGTATAGATTAGCTATTGGTTAACAAGATGATGATTAGGGATTTATCAGAAAATGATTAGAAAGGGTCGAAAAGCATTCAAATGTGTTAAAACAGAAAACGTTAATTAATTAATTAATTGGCTAATAAAAAACCCGAGCTAATCGGAAACCCAAGCCAATGGAGAACCCGAGAGATGAGGAAACCCGAGTTGGGTAAACAAAGAGAAAAGTAAATAGAAGGAAGATTTGGGCTCATTAGCGTGACACAATGATTAATGGGAAAAGAACAAGGAGAAGATAATGCGTGCAGAAAGGCCGGAGATCAACCAATTAGATTAAAAACATTAAATAAATGATGTGAACGGACCCCAGTTTCTTTTTCGTCCTCGAAAGATAAATAAATTAAATGTATAAGTAAATAAATAAATTGAATAAATAAATAAGTGAATTGATAAGTGCAACAAATCAGTGAGTGAAATGAGTAAATAAAATAAGTGCTATAAATAAATTAAATAATAAATAAAACCTATATGAGTTGAAGTTAAATATTTTTGTTTAACAAGCAACACAAGCAGTTGAAATCACTGGGGTTTGGCTACCCTGGACAGTGATTGCAAAGGTTCCGTTGCTCTGAGGGAATACAATATATAAAAATTATTACTTACGTCCATATTACTGAAAGAAATATAAAAAATTAGAAATAGAGAGATTCAAAATATTTTATCATGCTGTGAACAATTAAAAGTTACCGGTTAATTAATTTCAAAATAGCATGCATCAATACAATAATCAATGAGTATCTGGTCAAAATGTCAACGAGAGTTTGCAGATTATATTCAGTTATTTGAAAGATAAACACAACAAATTTCAATACAGTACACAAAAAATAAAATATATGAATTAAAAGTTTAAATAAACCAATGACTAACAGTGAAAAAAAGTTTATTAATCGACACATTAATGTTTGAATAATAACTTATCTTTTGTGTGATGCAATTGACTCTTCTGTCAGCCAGTATAATAATATAATAATTGAATATTTGGCAGCCACATATAATGCTTTTCTAAACAAATTTGGTTAATTCCATCATAATCTTTGGGATTCCCACTTTAATAATTCATCATACCATACCTTAATTATAAATAAATTTATAAAATTAAATAAATTTACATTTATATCGACCCCACCAATTAGTTAGTAAAATTTTAATATTTCCATTTAGACCAAGAATCTGAACCAAAGCCAATCCGTAATTGACTTTTATTGAAATCGATATCAACAATTTTCAAAGATAATAATAATAATTAATATTTATTTTGGGAATATCTATTAATATTTACACAATTTATATTAAAATGAAAAAAAAATATCAAATAAATCTTACGGTTCAAAACGTTATTAATATTTAGTACACAATTTATATTAAAGAAAAAAATATTTCAATTAAATCTTACGGTTAAAAACATTATTAATATTCATTACACAATCTATATTAAAATGAGAAAAATATATCAGATAAATCTTGCGGTTCAAAATGAAATTGTTAAAATAAAACTAATAGTCCAAAAATAAAAATGAAAAATCAGAATTTTCATTAATTAAAATAAAATTTTTCAAAACATATACACATATCCGATTGTAAAATAAGGAGAAAAAAAATTAAATCAGTTACCTGAGATATCCTTGAGCTATGCATATTTTTGAAACAAAACTGAAAATAAATTGTTAATTGTAATCAAAAAAATCTTCATTAAAATAACTGTTAAAAAAATGAATAAGTACATATACCTGTTGACAACGATAACTCAACTTGTCATGTAAACAAAAGGAAATGGGACTTAAAGCATCCCGACAGTTGTGACACTGAAAGTATACATGCTTCGAAAATTAGAACACCTAGTCGTCAAAAAATCAAATGCTTATTCATGTTCTTCACGTTCGGCGAATCGGACCCGATTTTGTTTATGGCATCAGAGTTGGAAACTGTAACGATGACCGATGCTGGAAGTTGAACAGTAATACAAACAGGATTGTTGTTATGCTACAATGTTTATATAGTAGTGAACGAATGACTTTTCCGGTCTCGTTGATTCTTTGCAAAAATTACCATCACCTACATTTTCCGGTTTGGTCGAGATTCGATAGTTATTTCCAGAGTGAGTAAGTCTCCGGCCTAAGTGTGGTTTATGGATTATATGAAAACTACGACGCCTTTTCCGTTCAACCACACGACATATGGTGAAATCTGGATCTACCACTCTTGTTCATACGAGTGGCGATTTCACGCTTTTGTAAAGCTATCGGTAATTTGCGAGTTAGTGTTCCTCCATTTTATATGTATTACGTTGGAAATTACTACTGATGACTTGGATTTTCCTGTGGTTTTATTTCGTGGTGCCTCGCTCAGAAAGATTCATGGTTAATCAAATATTTCCTCTAAAGCTATCTCTGTACGACGAAATTCTCTGTGCAACGCATTCCACTTCTTATGGAGATACAACTATCCTATTGCGACTCGTCCCGTGTCCTGATCAAAACTTTCTCCGACCAACTCTATCCTTCTTCGTTTTAATTCACTAGTCTCTCAGTTAGAGAATACAATTACTAGAGAATTATACTACCCGGGTTTTTCGAGTTTCAATTTTTACCTACCCGGGTTACCCGGGTTACTCGGATATTTAAAAAATATATGTTTATAATAAATATAAGTCTCTATTAATTCATATTTTTATTTAATTCATATTTTTATATAATATACATTAAATGATAATGTTATTTTATTAGACAATGATAATGTTATTTTTTATTTAGTTTCATTGAAATAGTATTTTAAAAATACTAAATTACTTAAGGTTTCCGGCATTAATTTGGAACGAATTTTTGTGCAAAAATTTCCGGCAATGGAAAAAGTTCTTTCACAATCAACGGATGTTGGTTTTATGGTAATAAGTGCTTTATAAAGTTGTTCTAAATTTGGTGTTCTCTTACCATTTCCCTCCATTATCTTCAATTCTTTCTCAAGTTGTTGCGTTGATTCTAAAATTGGTGAAGCTAGAAATGTCATCAATGTCTTGCTCAAAGAGTCTTGGTCGTCTTCGTCTACTTCACAAATTTCACTTCGAGCTTGTAGGATTACTTCAGGTGATTCAGGATCCGGTTCCGGTTCAACAAATAATTTTTCATATATTTGTTTTGCAGTTATTTTGATATTGTGCTTGGTGGAATATGAAAAAAACTCGTTTGACTGGGGATGTTTTCCATTATGTAGAAACATTAATAAAGAGACTATGCTAGTATTTCTACGGTGTTTAATTTTAATTAGAAGTTCGTCTAACATTCTGATAGCCAAAGGTGTACCAATTTTCTTTAGCTTGTTGAATACGAACATCAAAGTTCCTTCAGCAATTAACAAATTGGCTTCTCTTTTACTTAATTCTCTCACTGCCTCTCCCAAAGGTTCTAATATTTGAGCTATTTCCTTAAGAGACGAAATATGGTCATCAGATGGAACCATTGCACCTAGTTCATCCAATGCCTTATATATAGAACCCGATAATAATATGAAGCGATTTATCATAACTATTAAGGAGTTCCAGCGTGTTCGACAGTCTAACAATAGTTTCAATTTTTTTCCATGCTGTTCAACAACATGTTTTTGCAAAATACTGTTTCTTACTGATGACTTTTTAAAAAATTTACAAATTCTTCTTGTTTCATTGACTATATTGCTTATATCTACTGATAATTCAAATATTTCTTCTTGATAATCCACAACAAAATTCATATTTGCACCACTAGACAAAAAATCGGTGCCATTCAAAGATTCGTTGTCTTCTTCATCGTCATATTCAGAAAATTCTTCTATTTGGTTATTTGACTGAGAAGATTTTACTGAATAAAATATACTTACCACTGCCAAATGAATAGCGTGGTTGTAACATAGCTGGCTAATTGCGTCTATTTCATCACCATATTTCACCATCACAGACGCACCGTCATGTGTTGATGCAACAATATCAGTTTTTAAATTCAAACCATATTTATTTAATGTTAATTCTACCAAACGAATTGTTTCTGTTGCGTTGCATGACCCATCAATTTTGGTCAATCCACGGTTATGTTTCTCTGTTGGAGAATGCAGCGTAACATTAATGAAACGGATGCAAGCATTATTTGTCCATTCGTCGACAGTAATGCTAAGTTTAACATTACTTCCTTTTTTTATTAATTTTTGTTTTAATTCTACTTGTTTTTCCTCGCAGAACTTCATGATACAATTTTTAATAGTGACTTCAGATTTTGGCATATCATAATTTTTGGATAGGATGAAACTTCGGATAGCTTCAGAATGTGTTATCGCTCTAAAAGAAAATCCATCTTTCGCGGCACATTTTGCCAATAATTCATTTCTAGATGCTCGTTTTATAAATTTTAAAATATTTACATCATCATGTTTTGGGCGTTTGGCACAAAAAGCTGACACGAAATCACCAGATTCGATCGAAATTGGGGCATCTGGTTCTAGGCATTTATTAATTGATATTTCATGCCTACTGCGTAAATGATTAATCATTGCTTTGGTATTTCCTCCCTTTGTTTGTATTAAACTTCCACATTTATTACATTTAGCTGTAGTTTGGCCAGACATTTTTGTGAAATAATCCCAAGTCTGTGATCTCTTTGGCATTCTATGTATAAAATGGGTATATGTATAAAAAACATAAATAATTTATAGTTCATCATAATATTAAAAAAAAAACTAACGTGTAGAAATAGAAAATGTATTGTAGATATAGATATAGTATAAGTAATAGTTAGTAGAATTAACAATTTATTAAGAAAATAACGATTAAAATCTGGAAAATCAATAAAAATTAAAAATCTCGATGAAAAAGCAATATTAGTACGATGAAAAATCTTTGTGTAATAATAAATTATGTCAAATGTCACTTTCTTTGGTGTCAATTAGCTGTTAAATGTAGAAACTACAAACTACATCACAGAAAAAATTATTGCAGCTTATATGCAATTGTGAATTTTAACTCAAAAGACAGTTTTTTCCTATTTAAATCCAGATTGCGCTGATAATTTTTTTTATTTTTTTAACTTTAATTATAAAATGTGTGAATAATGTTTATCGGGTATTTCTTTAAGGTACCCGGGTATCGAGTTACTCGAAAATTTACTTATTACTCGAAATACCCGGGTACTCGATACTCGCGATTGTATTCCCTACTCTCAGTACTTTCTACTCAGATATCCTCTCTAACTCTCTAACTGGCGAGACATCCGCTGTCCATCAGCACGAGTGCCAACATTGAACTAACGTCCGTTCAATCTGGTCTCACCCATACTAATCCATCATATAATCATAAAAATTGTAATATATAATAAAATTTTAAAAATATCGTCAGTTTTAATCACTAAATTATTACATGCTTCAATGGAGAAAAGAGAAAATTAATGATTTAAACTTTTAATGATCAAAATTATAACTACAGTTACCATTACAATCTTTAAATCAACTAAAATACAAATAAAATTTACTGTTCTATTTCCGTGGAATATGACCACTAGAAAAGATTGAAAATTTCCTTGAATAAAATTGATTAAAACTGCTACTAAGATTCTCGAGCTATCTATCAAAGTGAAACGTTAACATTGGGAAGATCACCTAAACTATTAGTATATAAACTAATTTTCTTACTGTCTCGTCCAAACAGGATCAAGCAGTTGTGCAAATTGCACTTTTTTCTATTTAAATTGTTTTTTAATGTTTTCTTTTTAATTTATTTTGTTTTCTTTTCCTTATTAATTATGTTTTTCTTACTTTATTTTCTCTGTCTAATCCTGACAGACATCTTATTTGTACCTTTTCTAATTTTTAATGTAAAAGAATTTCATTCTCGTTATTTTTCACTTAATCATTATTTTTAATTATTTTTAATTTAATTTCCCTTTATTTAATTTAGTTACTGTTTTTAGTCTACTTGGCTTTCTCATCGTATTCTGAATTCAATTTCTTTTATTTGTACTCCTTTTTAAATTAATTGTTTTCTACTTTTATTTATTATTATTTCTGTTATCTTAGTATTTTCAGTCTACCTTTTATTTAATTGATTTTCCCATGTTGGTGTCCTTATCTTAGAAAAGAAACAAGGTACTATGTCTCAATAAGAAAAGACAAACTGCTTATCCGAACTTTTATTGTTCCTGACCCAACATTATTGTTGGGGTTAGCGCAAAAACCAAAAATTCATAAATAAAAGGAAAGCATAACAAAAATGGGTAAAATCAATAAAAGTACAAAAATAATTAAAATTTACTAAAAATCAAAAATCAATATTGAACGGGTATGGTTGAACACCAAATTGATAGACGAGTTCAGAAATTATAATAAAAATTTAATAAGGTGTTCACAAGGACAGTTAATACGAAAAAACAAATTAATTAAAATTAATTAATTGGTAATGGAAAACCCGAGCGCTGTTGGAAACCTGATGCACAGTGAGACCCGAGCAACAAGATAAAAGAAGGAATATTTTGAGCCTTAATCAAGGGTAAACAAATTAAAATAATCTATAAACCCCAAAATATTGATTATGGGTCCCCGGGGAAATAATTTAGAGCAATTTTCTAGATAATTGGCCTCTCATGAACAGTATAAAAGACAACCTCAGAAGTGAACAAGCCGCCAGTTAGTCGAAGAAGAGGAAACGATAAATTTAGCGAGAGGAACAAAGAAAACTTTGAAGTTAATGTCAATTGAATAATTTAGATCGAGCATACCAGATAGGGACATCTCCTATTGGAAGATTCATCCCTACGTAAGATTTCCAGTAGTGTTGAAAGGTGCAAAAATAGGTTGTATCAAGTGTGGTGGAATCAATAAACAGTGAAACAAAAGTGTAATTGTTTTAATCTCGAATAAAGATTTTGTGTTGGGTGTTTAACTTATTTTCAAAGGACACGAAGGACTCAAACAGTGATACCGACTTGCACAAATACCCAACATTATTATTATTATTATTATTATTCATTATTATTATTTATTATGTTTAATTATTATTCGAAGTTGGTGTTCAAATCAAACTACAACAATCAATCACAGAACCAATAAATTACTAATAAAAACATCCTTAATTTTTAATCTGCCACCTTTTTTCAAAATAATACAATTTTAAAAATTTGTATTTCGATGTATCAGAAGTTTACTACGTGTCGTGCTGCTGTATTCAATTAATTTTTTCCAATTTTCAATTTATATATAAAAAAGTTCTTATTCTACTAAATTTCTCCTCAATGTTGGTTTTTTGCTCTTTGTCACGCGGTTGCAAAACACTGGTTTATATATTTCAATTTAAATACAATTTTACAATATTGTTATAACTGAAAATCGTATATGTTTTAGAATCGGTTTCCACTGGTCACCGTTTCATAGTATTGACCATCTTCATCTTCATTTTATATCTCCTATACCAATTGCAAGGAAATGTTTTTGTTTTGATAAATATTCCCCAGATTCGTACTGGTTCAAAACGGTATAAATATTGTTGCTATTTGCACCATATTATCTGTTTGTTTTTCAGATTGATTGGGCATTAGATTACCTAGAAAAAAGGCTATAAACACCGAAAAGAAATTTTAAATATTTTTCACATTAACGAGCCATATTTTTTAATATTTTAAATAAAACTTCAATAAAGGCGTCTATGTTGTTGATATTTGATAATGAATAATAAAATGTGATAACAATCACTACATAATTTTAGTAAATATTCAGCGGCACATTTGAGTTTGAATTAATTCTGAATTTTAATTTAGACATAAGTTTAAATTATCATACTTCGGATAACAATAAAAAATATTTTTCTAATTGCATCTGAAATTTACTCAATCTGATTTTTCGAAAAGCTATTATTGTCTAATTTATAATTTTTATGTAGAGAATTTATATAGAGAATTTATATATATATATATATATATATAAAGTTACTCTTCTAATAGTATTAATATCAATGTTTTATAGACATAGATTTTAGAAAGAAATTTTATTTTTAATACAATTTTTTATTTTAACGATCTATAAACTTTTAAAAAAATTTTAAATTATTTTACTTCATCATTTAATACATTTGAAAGCAACAACAATCTAGATACCTGCGAATTACAGCCAAGACTATTTAAAAACATTCAAAACAAAAGTGTTCACACAATTTGGTACATTAATTTTCAAACGGTGTTATATTTGAAAATGAGATCCATGTTCAGTTGCTTTTTTATAATATAAATAGTTTAAATCAGGCATATGTAACCCAAAGTGAATGTAAAGCCATTTTTAGAAACTACATAAGACCTGAGGACCGCATGAGAATTATTTTATGATAAATACTGATAAATATTACGTTTTTAAAAAATACTTTATTTTTAAATTTATTCATAAGCTTCATATTTAATTTGTATGAACATAATATAACTTTTAATTCGAAATTTGGTTTTTTTTTGTTTATGCAGTTGTCAGTAAATCCAAATTAAATTTTATACAAACACATCCAGGCTGGTCTTTGGGATTTTCGTATGTTAGTGATTACGGCATTTCGACTTATTATGTTTCATTTTTGAAAAGAACGATTCAAACAAATATGTCGACCAAAACAATAACAATAATAGTAACTTTTTTTATAAAATTCAATTTTTTCTTGCATTCGGAAGAGTTGGTTCTAACTGAAAATCGCTTTGCGTGTCGATAAGTTCGAGTTGGTACTTATCCGGAGCTGTAATTGCGTCACTAGTGAATAGAGATACAAAAAGATTAAATTCAGTTTCATGCATTTTTAATCCCTCAACTCGTTTTTCAAATTAAATATTTTTTAGATTTGAAATTTCAAAAGCATGCATAGAAATAAAATTTTGTTTGATTTTTGTATTCCAATGAGGTAATCGATGAAATAGTTTTAAATAAAGCTAATTTTAAGTTTTATATCTATTTCGTTAATATCTTTTTAAGGAAATTGTATGCATACTTATTTTTGTGAATTGTAAACTATTTTAAACGATGTTATGAATGTTTTAATTTTTTTTTTGATTTTACAGTTTTGGAAGATTATGTAGCGCATCCAGTGGTGAGCTATAGGAGACTGGCAGTGGTTCGCTCGAGCCCTTTGTTAAATTATTTTATGATTTGCGAGCCTCTTGTTCTTCTTGGTAACTATTTTTTTCAAAAAGAAAATATAATACCTTTCTTTTATTCTATTGTATTGTTTATACTATTCCTTATTAATATAATATTATTGTTTTTTTGTGTAAAATAAACCATTTAATTATCCTTATTTTCTTTTTTTATATGTCAGTCGCATTGACACATTACTAGGGTACTAGTTCATATGATTCTCAAGGAAAAAAGAGCGAGCCCCTTGTTAAAAATTTAATAGCTCACCTCTGAGGGCATCCATAGTCAGGCCCCAGAAGAGGGGGGGAGGGTCAGGAGGGTCTTTTGACATGGGCCTCTTAATTTAAGGGGCCCCCAAACAACACATTTTTGATACTAGTAGTAGAGGAGTTTAAGCGTACTCAAACGCATAAAAAATTATTTAAGATCAACCAGGCTCCAGGATCATGTAAGTGGTTTGTGGACGCTAAATAATAATTGTGATATTGCAAGAAATGTAGGCTATTCCGAATTAGATTTTTTAAAGTTTTGAAATAATAAATTTTTAATCAGTAAAAAGTATACATTTTTGTTATCTTTTTCATTATATAAGGGCCACATACGATGTGAGACCTGGGCTTCCAAGTGGCTCTGTCCATAGTTTTTACAGTCTTTTTATACTTTCATCAAGTTGTTGGAGCAAAACACTAAATGAGTTAAAGTTTAAAGGTAAAAATTATAAAGCAAATCAATTGACAAAATTAACGAAAACAATATTGTACAAATATTTAAAATCAAAATTAATTACAAATTTTAATTGATTTGTTTCGGATCAGTAAATTGTAGATATAGTCAGATATATTGGGAAAATTAGTAATTGTTCATAAACCACATACCAATCCCAGTGTCACATCGACGACAACGATACAAATAGGTCCTTGGCGAAAACATTCCTTCAATAAATAACACCGATCACACTGATACTGTTTGTCTCTTTAATTTCTCTTCGAAATATTTCACTTCCTACAATTTTAAATAACAAAAATTTTAAATTGTTAAAAGATAAATAATGTATATTTCACTATGAACTATGGCAAGATCATACACAGATGATTCGAAAACTTATACTAATATCAAAATCGTATAATTCAACACTCATATCAAATTATAGATTTATGCCACGCCAGATGAATTAGCAGTTATTTTCCAATTAACACAAAATAGCATGGGTAAAAATGAATGTTCGAAAAATTGTAATAAATCTCTGTAACTGTCTAGAAATAGTAGAGCATTATTTATCCTGTTTGATATTTTTTATAAATATATACATTTGCCTAGCATTGGATTTTTGTTGAGAAATTCTTGTAAATACATCCTTTCATTTATTCATGATGATATCAACGGAACATTTTATTGACAGTCTTTTGTTATGACTTTCAACAGTCCGAAATACTAATTACAAACATGAGATAACCTGAATAAGCAATAATGGGCATAATAATAAATTGATGTATTTACTGGTAATCAATACAAAATACAGTAGACAATATTAATAATAATAATAAATCACTGTCACCTTTGCAAAATGCGCTATACACAAATCCACCTAGAAAACTTAACCGGTAGGCAACTAATTTGCTGCAGTTCGAAACCAAAAAACAAAACGGATCTAAGTTGTTGAATCAACTTCATCATGATTCTTATTTTCATTGTGACAGAAAGCCGGTAATAATTGAGAAATCACTGTACACTGTACATCTTAGAATCCATGCTTGTTTAATCAAAAAAAAATAAATACGTAAATAAATAAATTAAAAAACGACAAATCCGTAACGAATGGATTTTATAATAGTTTGACGACAGAGAAAATCTGTTTTCCTCATAATTTCTGACAAAGAGATTCATTGTCAAATAATCGGTTAAATAGAGATTATTTTCTCAAATATTCCCGATGCATTGAAGAGTTGCTGCCGGGATCATTTCCACCGATGACAGCGGGTGACATTGGCCCAGATTGGATGTGGTGATATTGCTGAACCGAACTATGCTGAGGTTGTAGTTGAGGCGTCATAGGCATCGCCCTGGATATACCTTGCATGAACATTGTTTGACCAGCAGGCATACCCCATGGGGCAATATAGTTGCCTCCTGATTGCTGAGACTGGGATATTACCATACCCGATGGAGGTATTCGTGACATACTATTTTGTGCTTGAGGTATTCCAGATCTTCGAACTGGGAAATCTGGATTCTCATCATTATTGTCTACAACAAGATTAATTATAATTTCGATATTATTCTCATTATAAATCCTAACTTGAAATGTGATATTGATTTGAAAAATATCCTGGAGATGCCGTTGGCAGAGGCTGGCGATTCGTTGGAAGAGACATAATATTGTGATTTTTCAAGCGTTTTTCCAAACCTGTTGATAAATAAACATAACAAATTTGTTATTACAAAAATAATGCCATTTCAGTTAACAAAATAAAATGCGGAAATTCAAAAGTCTCTAGGCCAAATTAATCATACGAATTAGAATTATACAATTGAACTTTGTAAGATACGGATATAAGTTATCATATAAATTTCGAACGCATGTGTTTAATAAATTTATTAATCTTAATTTTATTTGTATAAAATTTTGTCAGATCATTTTCGACAATATCAAATAAAATATTTCGTTTATTTTGCTTCAAAAATAATTACTTGTTGATTAAATGAAACATATAATGCAAAATACAGTATTAACGGTCTCCGTGTTCCATTCCATCATCGCTTAATTTGGACTCCATTAATAGATTATTACTGAGATCATACGTGCCAATAGGCATTCCTTCAAATAATTTCCTTCTCATGTAACCGATTCTATCATTTTTTTATGTTTTTTTACAAAATAAAAGTGAAATAATTTACATCTGACTTCGTTAATAAATTCAAATCCATAAATTTTATTATCTCGGATATTTATAGCTATTTATTATTATTATTTTCATCCAATGATGAAAAAGCTAAATATTTTAATTCCCTTTTATTTCCTAAAAGAGGAAATTATATCAAAAATCACGCTACAAGGAATGAAGTCATAATTTAGTAAGCTTCTGAATTTAATAGTAAAAATAAATATTTTATTTAATTCATTACATGACGATAGCAAAATCTAAACTTTAAATTCATTTGCATGGAAATCTTTTCTATTCCTGATAAATTTCTTTTCATTGTATATTTTATTTAATTCTTTAACTTTTACTTATTTTTTCCTTAGTATTCCCTTACATTTAACATATTCTGAGTGGGTTGTAGAAGGTAATTAATCAAACTTTATTTACCGAAACTTTTAAAATCATATTAGTTGAATCTGTCGGATTAGGAAGTGAAATATAACATTTTTTTACAACCAAATAACGAACTAGAGAAATCTTTATGTGATCTGTAGTATAATAAGGTTTGATAAATCTTTTTATGGTACCAACTCAATAGAAGATTGTAGTATCGTTTGAACTATTCATTGTTCAATAAACAGTTCGTCAAAAGTAACCACCAATTCATTTAACAACTGTAATCAGTCTATTGTGATCACGCA
Source organism: Schmidtea polychroa (assembly GCA_959609185.1). Taxonomy (NCBI): domain Eukaryota; kingdom Metazoa; phylum Platyhelminthes; order Tricladida; family Dugesiidae; genus Schmidtea; species Schmidtea polychroa. Next base: position 113,331 of record CAUHTR010007901.1, read on the forward strand.
ACTCATTAAAAGCAGTACCAATCTCATCAATTGCAAAGATGGCAAGCTCATGCCGATATCTTATAAAATTATTAGTCACTGTGTTTTCTCATTTGCAATTATTATTTTATCAAAACGTGCAATACCAGTTTTGTTGACGTTTCAACTAAATTGAGTTCTTTTTTCATAGTCTCGCGTGGAATATCCAAATTCGCAGCCGATTCTCATGTTTGTATAAAATAGCCATTTAATTATAGAAAAACGAATTTTAATAAAACTTCTCTGTTCGAAATCAGTAAGTTTGATTAAATAATATGTTAATAAATATTTGTTTCATATCTCCAATCGCTGTGAAATATAAACAAAAAGTTATCAGATTATAAAGATGTGCAGATTTTTCGATCACTTTAATTTTCATTAATTTAATAATCACTTATAAATATTTTAAAAATTGAGATAGGATTTCTGGAACATTTTCTTTGTAACTACCGAAGCCTAAGAGTACACACATACTACTAATGATTATCCCTCCTCATGACATATAGATGGTTTGATTTAAATTATACTATTTAACTGGTTGACGCGACTTTTTACAGCTATATTCGACAAAAAAATGTGCATTTTATTACCATGTATAAATTTACAGGTTTGAACTTCATTATAGTCCATTACTTATCATTTTATTTCTTTAATATAATCTACAAATTAAATGGTAATCTAATTCAAGGTTTATTGTAAAATTATAAAAGGTTATAAAATCTGGTACTCAGAGCAATTATTTGAGCTTATTCAACTGTACAATATATTAATAAGGTTTATATCCATGGACACTGTCATAAATTACAATAGAAAGATAAATTACTTGTCAATTACGCAAACCATCGACTTCAAGTTTTAATATCAATTTTATAACAATAAATAATAAATTATTTGAATTATAATTTCTAAATTTCGTATATTTAAACATTTTCATAAAGTAATTGCAGTTATTTTCTGATATTTAATTTTGTTCCTTAGATAAAATTCGAAAAATTATTAGATAAAAACTAAATTTTATCTTTTTTATATTTTTATTTATTTGTATAAATTTTTAATAAGAAATTACAAAGATTCTATGGGGAAATTTTAGAAAAATGAGTGAAAAGTAAATTTACAACTATCTAATCTAATCTATCAAATTTTATAAAGCAAGCGATTCCTGTAAGTTGTATTATGAAAAATAAAATTGGTTTAATCTACGAATTTTGAATACAAGAAAACTATTTAGCATGTTCAATTCCATGAGGATCACCGATGATGCCAGAACATACATGCAAAAATACATATAACATTTTTTTCCATTATGGTGAGACTGAACGTGTTAACTCGGTCTTGATTTTGGGAGAACTTGTTTGCCGCGTTAATTTACCAAATAATTAACAAATTATGTTACTACTACTGAGATTGATATAAGAAGACACAAAAAATAAAATAGAAGCATAGTTAAAATTAAAAAAACCAAAAAAATAAAAGTGCAAAAATTAATTAAAATTCATAAAAAATTTAAAATTAATATTGTTTACACCGAATCATGAGACGAATCCAAAATGATAATATAAATTCTGGGAAGGGTTCCTAGAGAAAGTTATAAGGAAATAACAAAGTAAAGTAATTAATTCAATAGTCAGAAATCATTCATGTATTGATTTAAATAAAATATTCCAAGTGTGAAGCCATAAAAATTGTACAGATGAGTTTATTGTGAAGACAATTAGACACAAATTTCGGGAATAATTGCTCGACATCAGTTAAATTAACATTAAAAGAGTATAAAAAAAATGCTGCAAAAAATTAAGAGTCGAAGAAAATTAAACTAAATTTAGAATATGTAAAGGAACAAAAAGGAAAACGGCGATCGCCCATTGGATTAACTGACTTAACGTAATGTTCTGAAGGAAGAATTCAAATATAGTGACAATCTGTAATTTGTTTTGAGAATCCATAAATTTGTTTTGTATTGATTGTTAAAAGAACACGAGGAGTCAGAAGTTAACCGATTTATTAATTACTTAGCATTACTTAACTTTAATGTCGTTTGTCGAAAGTTTAGTTTTACTTTTAATCGTAATTCATGTTCAGTGCATTTAATAAAGAAAACTTTGCTAATTATAATTGCAAATGATTTATAATAAATAAATAAATAGATGGAGTTAAATTTCTTATTAATGTTGATGCGCTATTCATTTCATTTTAACTAATTGGTTTTTTAATTGATTAATTAATATTTTGTGTGCAATGAGATGTATCATTAATGAAAATATTTACATTAGAAAAAAGTCCTTTAATTGGTATACAAAGTAAACACTAGCAGTCATTAATTACAAAGAATAAAACTTGTCCAACGAAACAATATATGGATAATTCCATTCACACAAATGATTTTTTCGTTTAACCTGCCATCCACCCAGATTCCATCATTTCTCATGTTATATATATATATATATATATATATATATATATATATATATATATATATATATATATATATATATATATATAATATATATATATATATATATATATAATATATTACACCCATTACATTGGAGAGACTTCCCGTCATCTCTGTACTCGAGTTCAAGAACACTGTCGACCGAACGGATCATAATAAAGTCTGTATGAGAGAATTAGAAATGTCGGATTTTAAAATCTTATCAAAAAATTTTGATAATTGTTTTGAGCGTGTGATATGTGAAGCATTATTGATAAGATTATTAATCCTAAAATCAATGCAGTGAATATGTGTGTGTTGAATTTTTTAATTAAGTTTTTGTATGTTGATGTATATTGAATAATAGTTTTGTTAAATTAAAAAAATATTTAAAATAATATTTTTAAAGAATTTTAAAAGTTTAAAATAATTATTTGTTGAAAATTATTTTTTAAAAATAATTATTTAAAATTGTTATTTATAATTTAAAAAATTTATAGATTTTATAATTTTTTTATAAATTATCAATATTGTATAGTTACCCATCCGTCGTGAATGTAGGTAACCTGGTGATAATAGTGATACTATCGAAATATATAGTGAAAAAGATGTACGAATGGCGATATATCTAGACTGTATCTAGACTGAGATGAAGCTTTTAAGTAATAGAAAGTAAATTGAATCCTAGAAAAACAAGTCAAGAACTTAAGCAAGACTTAGCACACACTGGAGTTATTATTCACGACTCCACAGTTCGAAAAAAGACATCTAATGTTGAAAAAAAGCAATTAGACATCAGAAAAAAAGAATTATTGACTCTTTCATGACGAACAAAAGATATATTTGGATCCAAAAATATGTGAACTGGACTGTTTGAAGATTGGAGAATACTATTGTTCTCTGATAAAGGCCATTTTTTAAGAATAGAAAATGAAAATCTTATGGCAGCTCCTATTGATTAAACCGTTAAACACCCGTTAAAGACGATGTTTTGGAATATTTTTCAATAGTTTTTGGGTTATTGTAAAAGGTAGACTTTGTAAAACAAGAACAATATATATATATATATATTATTTGGAAGGATTATGTTATTAGAAACAGCTATTACTTTCTTGATATAGATTTTGGAATATGCATATATCTAATCTTATAGTAATGTGTATACAGTTGCTTTTTCTAACTAAAGTAGTAGATTGATGATTGATACTCCTTTTTCACTGTATAAATTATTAGTAAGAACTTTTCATAGGTTTCACATTCAAGATAAGACTGCATATAACTCATGAAGTGAACAGCATTTGAGGGACAGAAAAATTCATTTTTAATAGATTTCTTGTTTTCATGCTTCATTTTTATATTTTTATTCAATATCAACTTCAAAATAAACAATTCTTTTATAAATCAAAATAATACATTTTGTGTCCATAAAATATATTTAAGTATGTGTGATAGAAATAATTTGTTAAAATTATTAGAAAGTTTTTGTTCTTTAAAAACTTTATTTAGCATTTCTCTACAAGATAACTTATGTTGTTGATGGCATTTCTGAATATCAACTAGATAATGTTTTCAGAAAACTAGACAATGGACAAGTTGAAAATAAACGAAAACAATAGCGAATTTAAGCTTGCTTTTTACAGATTCTTTCTATCATATATCGTTACATAGTAACAGGACTTTATGAACGCTTTGTAATTTAATCCTACCGCTGTAATTTAGTTTTACCTCATCACGCATATGTAAATTAATTGAGTTAAATTAAAACATTTTTCTAAATTGATGATTTTCTGTGATCGATTTATATATTTTTATATTTGATTTTTATATTGTTGGATTTCAAATTTAAAAACCAATTGTATTTAAAAATTCGTTGTTGATGAAACAATTAAATTTGGTACATAAAACTCGAATAAATTTGTCAGTGTTATAAAGATAAATTATTTAAGAAAAGTAAGAGTAAAAAAACGTTCGTTACAAATTGATTTTTCCCACTAAGAATCCTTATAACAATCTTTATGTCATTCCCAAAGAAAAATTAATCAATATAGAATACTGAATATAACAAATTAAAACAGACTATTTTCACTAATAAATTTTCTACTCGCTGCTGATGAGAAATCATTATTAATTATTATAATTTTTAGTTCTCTCAAGCACATTTTATACCAATGAGACAACCGAATGAATTACTTGATGCGTGATAAATTTGGGATTTTGTTCGTTTAAAAAATTTATAAGTTAAAAAATTATGGATTGTGAAATATTGATTAGGAAAATTAATAATCTCAGAGCTTTGAAATTGGTAATAATTAGGAAAAGATCGGATATTTATTTGATGACAATCGGAATTTAAAAAAAAGACTTCATTCGTATAATATTAGGAAATATTGAATTTCGCGTGCAACACTTATATCTCTGAAGTCGATATATTGCTTTACATGGAGTTAGTTATTCATTTGATATTTGTATATGTGACAACTGATCGAGTATATGATATCAGTTACATGAGCCATTCCATACTTGTTCTAGCTACCGATTTCATCTCAACATGCTAATGAAATATTATATGGATGACCTCAACAGACTTTCTAGTTATATATTGATTGCTTTATGCAGATCAATATGAGATATTCTTAATAAGGTTTCATAAAATATCGATTTTTATCATTTTTATTACACATAGCAAAACTAGTTTTTGTATTTAGCCATTGAAATATTTAATTAAATTGTCATGAATTTGTATATTATAACAATTTTCGATTGGAATAAGTTCATCGATATGTCGCTTAGATTATTGTCAACAAATAAAATATGGATTTTAGCATGATTAATAATAATAATAATTATTATTATTTTTAATTATTAATTAATATTATTATTTATTTTTATTTATTTATTAATTAATTATTATTATTATTATTTTTTAAATTTCACCACTGATTTCTTTTCCATTGTATTTATTAATTTTTAAATATTTATTATTATTAATAATTATTAATATTTATTATTATTTATATATTAAAAAGAGCTTGAAAAATTGATCAAATTCACTTGAAAAAGGCAGTACCGAAAATTCGTGAATATCAAGAACATCGATACATTTACTTATTTATAGTCTTTAAGCTCTTTTAAATAAATATAATGGGAAAAAATCAGTGGTGAAATTGGAAAAAAAGTTATTAATTATTATTATTATTATTAATTGCTATTTTGTTATTATTTTTTTTATTATTAACCATTATTAATTTTTATTTGTAATTATTATTAGTTATTATAAATTATCATTAATTGTTATTTTATTATTATTAGTTATTATTAATTTTTATTTTAAATAATTAATATTAATTATTATTCATTTTTATTTTTAATAATTATTATTATCATTAATTGTTATTTTATTATTAATTATTATTATTTATAATAATTATAATTTTATTAATTACTTATTATTAATTATTATCGGTTATTAATTTTTTATATTAGCCATTATTATTTTTTTAAAATTATTATTTATTGATTAATTATTATTATTAGTTATTATTTTTTTAGTATTAATTATCATTAATTGTTATTTTATTATTATTATTATTTATATTTTATTATTTATAGTCTTCAAGCTCTTTTAAATAAATATAATGGGAAAAAATCAGTGGTGAAATTGGAAAAAAAGTTATTAATTATTATTATTATTATTAATTGCTATTTTATTATTTTTTTTATTATTAACCATTATTATTTTTTATTTGTAATTATTATTAGTTATTATTAATTTTTATTTTAAATAATTAATATTAATTATTATTCATTTTTATTTTTAATAATTATTATTATCATTAATTGTTATTTTATTATTAATTATTATTATTTATAATAATTATAATTTTATTAATTACTTATTATTAATTATTATCGGTTATTAATTTTTTATATTATCCATTATTATTTTTTTTAAATTATTATTTATTGATTAATTATTATTATTAGTTATTATTTTTTTAGTATTAATTATCATTAATTGTTATTTTATTATTATTAGTTATTATTATTTTTTATTATTTATTATTATTAATTTTTATTTTTAATAATTATTATTGTTTATTAATTTTTTATATTAGCCATTATTATTTTTTAATTTTAATAATTTTTATTTTTAATTATTTATTATTAATTTTTATTTTTAATAATTTTATTGTTTATTAATTTTTTATATTAGCCATTATTATTTTTTAATTTTAATAATTTTTATTTTTAATTATTTATTGATTAATTATTATTATTAGTTATTATTATTTTTTATTATCAATTATTATTCATTTTTGTTTTTAATAATTATTATTAATTATTATCGTTTATTAATTTTTTATATTAACCATTATTATTTTTTATTTTTAATTAATAATATTATTTTTCTTCTAATTCTAAAATCCTAGATGACGTTGCTCGTTTATTTATTTTATTTCATGTCATTTTTGAACTGCTCGGATTCCAACATAATCAATAAGTCTATATACATAACTCTTTAGTATGAAAAACTCTTGTAAATACAATGGCGCCAAAAAGTCACGTATCGTATTATTAATTAATATTAATTAATTATTATTATTATTTATATTAATAATGAAATACGTACCATCAGAAGTATATTTGTCCCGATTCTGATTCAATAAAGCTCCTGTATTTTGCACAATGGCATTCCCAGCTGCCATTGGAGTAGAGGTGCCTGTACTCGATACACCTCCACATTTGAGAATATTCCAATCAAAGACATAGTCATATGCAAATCCTTCTCTATGAAACAGATTCCGGAATAATTGACGTAAATATGAGTAATCAGGTTTTTCATCAAATCTCAGAGATCGGCAAATGTTTAAGTAGGTTGCAAATTCACTTGGATAGCCCTGACAAAGAACTTCTACGGATGTTTCCATCTTTTTCTCGCTGATTCTTTCATACTTTTGACGCTTCGTGGCTGCTTTTAAGCCCTGCCACGGCAAAGAACCTCTGAGAAAATACATAATTACATATCCTAGAGATTCCATGTCGTCTCGTCGAGCTTGTTCTATTACCGAATAGGAATTACCATAAAAATAATGTTAAGGAATAAAAACCTATTCCTAAATGGGTGTTTATACTAGCATACCGTGCTGTGCCAGTTAGATTCTTGTTTTCTCTGTATGGAATATGTTCATGTGATCGATTATCTCGGTACCTCTTGGCCAGCCCAAAATCAATAATATAAACTAAATTTCCTTTCTTTCCCAGACCCATTAAAAAATTATCCGGCTTAATATCCCTAAAACGAAATTATATTTTCATAGCGATATTGAAACTAATTATTATATATAGAAACTAAATTTTCACTTCCTTTAATTTTAATCTCGTAAAGTCAAGATCCCATAATAATATTTTAATTCTTATGATAAATTCCACTAATCGAACAATTTCCAATCCCAATCGGAATTTCAGTTCTAGTATTGGATTAAATTGGATGGAAATTAAATTTTAAAAGCCTAAAATTCTAATGCTGATGCATTTTTATAATGAAAGCAGTAAAATAATATTACTGTGAATAGGCAAATTAAATACAAAATATACCCTTTATTTAAGTACACGGAAACTAAAATGGCATCTAATTTTGACAAGCTTAATAGAAATAATTGGATCAGTTATCGATCAATCGTTATTCGACTATTTTATTCATGGGATTTATGACTATGAACCGGAAAAGTGGATGGTATAAAAAATCCATATTCAGTTAGACAATTCTTGCACATGTATATTAATAAATATATTCATAATTCACTTGTTCTTATTGTAAAAACAACAATGACTTTGATTAACGGTTATTTTCAAAGTACGAAAATATATGAACAACCGTTATTGATTTTTAAATTAATATTAAATAATTGGTGATTAAATAATTGAAAAATCAATGACAAATATATTTCATGTGAAATTAAATTAATATTAAATAATTGAAAAATATATTTCCATCATAAAAGAAACCAAAGAATTTAGCATTTTTTCTTTGGAAACTATAATTTGAGTGGCTTCCAAACTTCCACAAGTGACAAGGTGTGACAATAGATTAAATTTGTTTTTCAACATTATCAAATTTTAATTATTACGGCGATGTTTAGATTTAGGGAAACTTTAGATTTTGTCTCGTACGTTCCAATTACAACAGGAAATTTACACTTTTCTTGAAGAAGAAAAACACATGTATACCAAACACTTTGTTGAAACAGATTTTTGGTTAAATTAGCATACTTATGTGATATCTTTGAAAAGTTAAATGTGTTGAATTTCTCCCTGTAAGGACGTAACATGCATATTTTAAAATTAATCTCAGGTTTCAGACAAAATTACTAGAGTGAGGTTGATTTTTATTGCAATATATCATTTGTTTTTGAAGATCACATATCACAGCTTATCAAATGGTTCACTAAATACTTTCAAGCAAATAATATGAACAAATTCTCATTTATATCCAAAGTTTATTGTAAAATTTATTTCTTTAGAAGAAGAAAATCGTATATTTACAGTATATTGAAGACAAAATTTGACGGAAAGTGACTTACTAATTTTTGGATATTAGTAAAAAATGAATATCTGCTGATCGGTGGTAAAGCTCAAGGATCCTTAATTACATTGGCAACATCGCAACTGTGCAAAACTGGCTGTAATAAAAAGTAAATATTGTGTGAAAATTAACGCGGAACAGGAAATATCTAATTTGACTCCGAGATTTGAGATGTGAAATGAACAACAAGCTCATTCATTCCATTAATTGTAAGCTTAATTTGTGAATTTAAAATGTGTTTCATTTATTATTATATTTTTAAACAAACCTAACCTCATCAACTACTTTAGGTATACCAATGTTTCGAAGGCACCGCGAAAATGTTTGTTCTTATCAAATGAATTTAAATTTAATTTAAAGAAAATAGTCTGTAATTAATATAAATCTCAGTGTATTTATAAAATCGTATATATTTATCGATTTTCTTAATTGTCGATCAGATTTTAAAATTTGATTGATAAATATTTAATAAAATTGATTTTATCTATTTCTTTTCAAATAGTTTCAATAAAATATTATAAAATATAAACATCACACAAACGTGCAATTGTTTAAAATTTTCTAAAATCAAATTAAATATTAAGTAGTGTACAAAAATATCTTTTTCGTTCTAGTAGAGTTGACAATGTAATTTTTAACGCCGTTTAAACTTTGAATAAAAATTATAGGATATAATAGATCTTTGATAAAATCTGCACGAAATAAATTTTAACTTTAAACGTAACCCTTAATTTCCTTCAATGGAAAAAATCTTAATATAGAAAAAAGTACATAAAGAAAATTGAATATTGTTATCTATCTAAATCAGATGACTTATTAAGTGGAATATAACGCGATCTACTAATATTAGCATTTATTATATGATATAATTTTGATGATTGAGTTACATCAATTATATAATATTCAATATTATGACATATTACATCAATCTGTTATCAAATTTCATCAATATTTTATCATACCCAATGAAATTTTCTCTTTCAATAATTAGATAACACAGAAATTTCCTTCACTTCTTTATCATGTGAGTTTATTTAACTTACAGTTCTTTTTACATTTATTTTGACTAGGAAAAATTCATCTATATTTCTAATGAAAATAAATTAAATTTTAAAATAAAATATATGATATATACAAATTTAGATGACATGAAAATTGTTCTTAGTGAATTGTAAATATAAATTGTTTAATTAATAATTTTGATTTTTCAGCAAATTTATAAAAACAAATTCTGAAGAACAAAATTTCAGCTTATTTCTTCGACCTTCACTATCAAAAATACATTTTTAATCTTCTTTGATATATAGGATTTTAAAAATAACCATTAATATAAAATTAATAATTTCCTATCAGAGATTTAAAAAAATTCAGAAAAAGAAAAGCACATTCGGTAAAATATATTATGATTAGATAATAATTTACAACTTTCTAAGTTAATGTTGCAAAAACTCGGTTTAGTATATGAAAAATTACTTCCTTGTCACTTATATATTTGATTTGCAAGAAAATTGGAATAAGAACTAGAATAAATATTTTAAATAATTTTTGTTCCTTTTTAAAAAAAAGTATTTGAACGTCATTGCCTGGAAATGATTGTTAAGTTTTTCGGATAGTTCGTAGCGATTTTTTATAAATTTTATTATTTTTTCTGACATCCAAGGTGACATCTGTTTCATTATATTACTTTTGCTATCATAGTAAAATTATAAAATATGAAAAATGTGGTTTGATACTTTCGGTAATTAAAATGTATATATTTTAGTAATAATACTTAATAATGCACTTAATAATATTGTGTAATTACAAAAAGATTCATTCTGTTTATTGAGATTACTTCATTGGAAAAGGTAAGGTTCGCAAATAGTTTCATTAATTTAAATCAAGAAATTATTGCCTTGAATGTGCGGAACGCTCTAGTAGACCATAAATCATTGACAATGATGAAATACAGAAATTAATCGAAAAATGATAAGATATTACTGAGAAAGTAAAAACATTATACAGTGTTGTATTTTATTATTGAGAGTTTAGGGTGTCATTCGCTTACGATGTTTGGGTATCTCATAATGTAAAGAATGAAATTTGATAGACTGTGTTTCTCCATACTTTACTGAAATGCACAAAATGACTAATTTTGAAGCGATTGATAACAGATAATGAAAAATGGGTTATTCATAACATTAAGTGTAAAAGATTATGAAGACAGACAAACAAACTACAACTACTGATTGCAAACAAGTTACACCTGAAAAGATTATGATCCGTATTCGGTAGCATTGTATTAAGATTATTCATTATGAACTGAAAGGCAGTCAGTCTAGAGACTCCAGTAAATATTAGTTGAAATAAGGCTGTTACAATGAATAATCAAAAATAAACTTTGGAAATTGGTAAACTGAAGATTAGTTGTATTGCGTCATAATAACAATGGGTCACCCATTTAGATTAAGACAGGAAAAAATCATAATAGAGTCGAACGCTACTTACTACTCTTTTGGATTTTAATTTCTACCCTTCCTTACAAAGATCAAGAGACAAGAATAATTTTATCCCAATGATTCCAGATTAACTCATTAGCACTAATGGTAGTCAAATGACGACTCTATTGTTTATATTTTGAATGTCCATAATATTAATTTATTTAGTTACCTTTAAAACCCACGGTCATCATTTGACTACCAACGATATTATCAAGTTTATCTCAACAGGTAGGTAAACAACATTTTTTTGGTAATTTTTGCTTCGTTTTGATGACCAATTAAATCTATTTCTGCAAAAAAAATTTTAAAAAGAAATCTGGGCCTTAATGGGTTAGCAATTGAATGACAGACAAAGTGCCATATTCCAACTCCTTCCAATACACTGTCATAATCGAATAGATGTAACATTGTGACAAATGGATAAATATATATTTGTAATGCCATGTGTTTTATATCATGATAAATATATCGTTTTATATAATACTTAAATGAGCAATAAACATATTTAACATTTTAAAATATCATTTGCAAATTAAATTAACAGTTAAATATTTTGTTATCGAGGGAGCAATTGAAGAGAAAATAGTACAAGATTGAGTTATGTTTGTTGAACTGAAAATTAATTATTCCCAGGGTAACTGATGAGCCGAAAGTAATAAACATAAATTAGAAAACCACATGATAAAACAGTGCCGAATACAAATTATTCTAATACAACCTATTTCCACTAAATTAAGACAATCGGTAAAGAGTGGGAGAAAGTTTATAATCTCGAAAAAATGAAATCAAATGTATACAAATCTACCCGGTAATTGATAGTGATTTTCTGATTATAAAATATGTGAAAAAATAACCAAGTCAAGTTCCTGTTTTGTAGGATTTATTTTGGCAATATTAGAATAAATTTTGGCGCCAAATTTTTAAAAATTAATATTAAAAAAATCGAATTATTTAAATGAAATCGTAAATAACGCCCTTCTGACTCATCAACACGATTATCTTGCTAATGATTATTGAAATAATAGATCAAAAATTTTTCTTTCCCTATGTAATACTATTTATCAAAAAGCACTTGACAAAGGTACTAAGGAAAATTTATATTCTGCTCTGGATAAAAAAACTTAAGATAAAATGAAAATTAATAATGAAGTATGTCATATCGATAAAAATTAATAGAAAATAATTTGGAGATAAAAATGTCATAAATTATAATTATTTAATTATTTAAAGCATTTTGTGTGGTTTTAAATTATAATATTGAATTTGTTGTTTAATTGTTAATTTTTGTTACTGCATTATTTTTTTGTTCAAAATTTAATTTTATTTTCGGAAAATAATATAAGCACTAGGGTTTCAGAAAACTCGGGTTTTAGGACTCGGTTAGTTTGGATCTAAACTCAAATCAATAAGCAAAAACGTTTAATATTCTGGAGTTCAATAACAATTTTCAATAATAACAGTGTCAATAATTAAAAAGAAAATATACTAAAATTTATTTATTGATTTTCAAAATTTAAACTTTAAAATTAGATTTGAACATTTATTTGATTCAATTTAATTGCTTTTTTTGTACTAAGGTAAAATATTTTAGAAATACTAACGAATTAAGAGAGCCTCGATTTGATTTTGTATAAGATCCTGTCACTTATTGAAAATGTATTTTCATTAGCGATTGAAGTTGGTTTTATGGAAGAAAGTCCGTTGTATGTTGTTTGATTAGCTGTTTACATTTTCATTTTTGATTTTAATTTGTGTAAACTTTGACTTTAATCAGTAATCAGAGTCTTTATTAATGTTCGAAGCAAAGTGTATAATTCAAATAAAAATAAATAAAGCATAAATCTAGGAATTTGTCAAAACATTCCTACATACGCAGCTTTTGAATTTACTGGTTTTTGCTTAATTTTAAAAACTTGAACTCGTCGAGTCCTGAATTTAAGTAACTATCTAGAGACACGACGAATCCGGGTCGAGTACAGATACCTTAATAAGCACGCGTGATGATTTCAAGCGGTGTTTTATGATTCAGAGATCTTAAATCACTTTTGGTGAGCTGTTTGACGTAGATAAACAATCACTGTAACGAAAGAGTTAAAAAGAGATCGTAAAAATAATATTATTTGATTTGTAATGAATTTTTGTTCTTTAAAATGTCTAATCTTATAAGTTGATAATTAGAAATTAATATTTTCATTATTTATTTGGTAAATCAGCTTATGTTTTATTGGGGGGAGGATCTTGAAGTTATGGAAGATATGCAAAGCAACTCTTAATAAAACATTTTGGAACTATAGATGACACATTTTTGTTACTTTCAAGTGTCTATTATAAATCCTTAATCAGCCATATCATTAATGCAATATTTATAATTTATATATAATTATATTCATACTACTTAAACTTAGTTTAAATATCTGATGATATATTCTCAATTTACTTTAAATCCATCATAGAGCTCCTTGGTGTGAATGATTTAAGCAAGTTAGTAACTCATTAATGCTTTCTTTATAACCCATTTCACACAAGACAGATTTTTGAAACAATTATAGTAAATTACAGAAGTATAAGAAACAGGCTTACAGGTAAAAAAGCAGAGAGAAATGAGTCAGTTCCAGGTAAGTTCCCAATCACTAATTCTTTATCTATTTCATGATAAATGCATGTCCCACGATTACATAAATAAAGATGTGAAAAGATAACTATTTCATTGCAAATAATAATTTTGGTGAATTAATATATGAATAAGAAATGAATATATGATGGTTGGGGCAAAACATAATCCAATATGGCTACAAATTTCATTCATAACCAGAGTGGACTAATATTAAACTAATTAAGAAAGTGTGTTTCTAAATGTTACCGAAATGTGAATAATGACAGATTTTGATAGGAAGGTAATTTTTGAGAAAATATTTAAAGCTAAAAATCAAAGATTTTCTTTAAAAAAAAAGACAAAAAATTTCCCAGTAAAAAATCCAACACTAAATTATTGATATTGCGCCATCTTGATAAATAAAAGTCCTAGAAAAAAAGATGAAATTATATTGCAGTTTAGATATTGATAAATTTTTGATCAACTTTAGTTTGAATTATTCATTCAGATGAGGCTGTCACTTGTCATATCAAATCATTTTTTATAATCAGCTTTTCCATCAAAAATCAAAGCTTAGTAACAAAATATATATAAATCAACTCCTGATTAAAAAAAATCTAATTCAAAATATGATTTTTAATTTCAGCATGATTTATACAAAATTTAAAGTTATTTAATCTATGAAAATTCTGATATTTATTTAAGGGAGCGTGGAGTTGAATTCATTACCATTTCAGGACTATTTTTATTTATATATCCAATCTTTTCCCCAGCGCCTGAATTAAATATTTATTTCAAATCCCATAAAATGTCCATTTTAATCTAGCATAATAAAATAAATGAGTTTAAATAATGATAACAGTATTAGTCATTTAAAAAAAGTCTGAGAATTGCTCAAAGCAGTTTTATGAAAATTTTGGTACTTTAACCTTCCCCTTGCTATGAATAAGTAACAATTTAAGTAAAACTGTCATTTCAGATCATTTTTATGTAGTGTATAGTCAATATAGTCAAATAAAATTGTCTTAATATAGATTTCTAGTTTTATTAAAGTGTTTTATTAAATGTTTCAGGTTTTGGTGTGCATTTAAAGACGCTGGATATGTCTGGAATCACCTATCCTAATGAAGAACCAATAAAAGAACATATTATATATGTCGTAACTTCGGAAGACCATTTCGGTAAATATTGAATTCTATATGCATTATAATATATTCCTAGTCACAGTATTGAACCGTTATATTTCTGAATTTTAGTTTTTATACAGACAGTCCTGCCTATTATGAACAAAATCGATATTAGTGAATTATCACATCACGTTAGCTGCTGTTCACATTGTGAGCAATGTACACAAAATTCGATTTTTTCTTTTAATAAAATATTGTTTAACCCGCAAAATATGAACAAAAAACGTGACTAATATAAAAAAAGAAAGGATTTGACATTTGGCCAAAAAAAGAGATGGATAAAAAATAGAAAATTCTGGTACAGGTGTACAATGTATTAGTTAATAAGCTTTTGAATATGGAATTCGAGAAAGACGTTCCAGAGAATCTTTAAATTAAGAAACGACAAACGAGTCTCTGACACACATAATGAGATGATCGCGTTGATAATAACCAATATTAACGAAGAAAAGTCCTGCATTGAGAGTGAAGATAAAAATGCGTAATCCAAAGTCTAAGAGGAACACGGCTATAATATTTTAGAAGATTTTACGACAATTAAAAAGTATTTCTTACGTCATCTACCTGAAGATATTAACAATCAATATAAGGTGAAATACGAATTGGTCAAATCAAAAACCAATAGGGCTCCAATAATCAATGAATGATTAATTAAGAATATTCATATTTTAGTATTTTATAACCAATCCATTTGGTATGTTCACAGTACACGGAATTATGAACACCCCAAAAATCCGATCCCCTCACGTTGATATTGAACCGGACTGACTATATTAAACAGTTTTTTTTCTTCTTTTCTCTTTTTCTAGTCAAAAGATGATCCTAATAGAACATTGGTGTTTTCTGTCCTACTGCGATTATATTGTCGGCTTTAACTCCATTTAGCCCAACATGACTTCTGTGAGTGGAAAATTCGGATTTATATCAGTTAAAGTACACGTGAGAAAGATTTATTTCCTAATTTTCTGGCTATGTTGCACAAATGACAATTTTGGGGCTGTTACAAAAAATACAGTAAACATACAACTGGGAGTTTAACCGGGGTAAGTATTAGCTATAATGGTACCGTTTTTGAATGGCCTCAAATAGTTTTATATGAGCAATCACTGGATTGTCACTGGTCATGTAACCAATGCCCCTTGCAATTAATTTATATTCCACCTGACAGACAAAGCTTGTCCAATACAAAAACACTGAGCGCGTATAAAATAAATTGTAAAAACCTTAATTTATTGTGAAGCCTCACAAAATGCGAGTCACTATGTTACTAATATTGTCTGTGACACGCATCGTTCCATTATCAATATATATCTCAAGGATTAATATGGATAGATACAAATGCTGTACCCACTTCAAATTGATCTGCTGTACTGATGAAGATGTTCATTATAACAAATTGATATATCATATAGCAAAGAAATCAATAAATGGGTGCGTTACCCCCCCCCCACCCGGGTTATCCCATAAAATTACCATCCGTATTAAATTTTATTAATATTTCCAATTAAATTTATATTTAATATGCCATAAATCACCATAGGAATAGCAAATTAAAATTCAGTGCATTTACTCCCCCCCTTGTCACGCATTCCATTTTAATATTAACATTTTAACTCTAATAAAAAATTATGATTAAGTTTTCATTATAAATATTAAATCTAATTTCAAAATATAATCTAATATATATAATTAATTAATTAATTTATTTATTTCAATAAAATTTTAATAAATAATTGTTCCAATTCAGTTGAAAATATTACTTATTTATAATCAATAATATTAAAATTATATTTTATCAAAATTCATACCTGTGAATAAAACATTTAGAATGGATAAATTCAATTCTATTTATTAATTGATCAGCGAGTAACAAAACTGTTTTTAATTTGAATTTTCGACCACAAAAATTAAATAAATCTTCAAGGCTAGGGCCTAATAATTCCATGACCATTACATTGTAATCTCCTTCAGTTCCACACCATTTCATATGTGGTATGCCAACTAAATTTATTAAGTAATTATGGAATTAGGCAACAACTTTAACCTCCTGATTGTAACATTTTATATATTTTGCTTTCTATATGTAATTGAGGATGTTTGGTTTTTAAACATTCTAATTTGATTGCAACTTCTTCTCCGCTGGTTACATCAGTACCTAGTATATAGGAAAATTTTAAATTTATTATTATTTAATTTTAAAGTTAAACAGATCAAAAAAAACCTAGATATATGTCACCAAAGGAACCACTGCCGATTTTTCTTCCAAGTCGATATTTATTACCAACACGTAATTCCATACCTAAAGTTTTAAATAAATTCGGATTCTACTAGATTTATCAATATGTGCAAATTAAATTTGAAATTAAAACCAATTATTAAATAATTAAAAATTTAAATGAAAGATAAATAGGTATTATTAAATTATAAGAATTCATTAAATAAATTATGATTATTTAAAAAGTAGGTAATTATTTATAAATGTATTAATCATATGTTTACTTCATTGGGCGTAGTAAAACAAATCTTTAATTCAAATTTTAATTCAAATTTTTAATTCAAATTTCAAAATTTAAATTGATAAATTAATTAAAATGATTACTTTTTATTATTTTTTTTGTTAAAATCATAAATATGATTTTCATAAACATTGTGATATATATTTTAATCTATTTAACAACATCATGTGAACAAACTTTTACAATAATAAGACATGCAACAAAACTTTAGAAAAGTCAAAATTGAGATTACTAATTTTTATTTGAAACCCGAAATGCCTCAGATCCACTAGAATTAATGAAAAAATATGGAATGATGTTGAACAATCGAAGAGAACTTAAAATAGGTACGTGTACGTATTTAAAATATGTCATCCAATATGAAAATCAAAAATTATTCGGTATTGTAAAATTAAAAGAAAACACTTATAATCTTGATTCGAAATGAATTGAGTTATTTTTTTCAGTATAATAATTTAAAAAATTAACATTAAATGTTTGTGAAATTCCGTATTAGCAAAAGCTTCTAAATATAATAGTGTAATCAAAAAGACATTGTTGTTCGAATAAGAACCATCTCGGGTGTATAAGGTGAAACTTATTCTTAAATTTAATATTTCGAAATCACTATTTATCGTTAACAAATATTGAATCTTTTTTGTTTTAGAAATAATTATTGAAGAAATAATGTTTTCATACTTAAAGCATTCATCATGATTTATCCAATCATCAAGCATTTCAACCAAACATTAATAATTATAAATATACAAATTAAATAAATATATAAATCATTTCCTTACAATTATCAAATATCGAGTTTCTTTTTTTAGCAGTAAGAAATATTTTTTTGGAGTTATTGTGTGTGAAGACTAAACCAAACCTCAACCACAATATGTTATTTGCTATGAAAAGTTAATAAATAGCTCATTAAAACCTCGTCTTATACGTCATTTGCAAAATCGACATGGCCAATTATAAGATGTCTGTTACAATAATGAAAGTAAGAGATTTAGAAACTTCACAACTTGAAAGTTTAAGAACAACTCAAACTGGAAAACCTCACACAATTGGCAAAACATTGGTAAAAACATGGTTTCGTGTATTCTTGGAGAATAAGCAGCCAGAAAACTCAATGTTATTTGTTTAGCTAACAACACAGTCTATCGACTAATTCAGAAATGACAGAACAGGTTTAAGAGACACTTGTGAACAGTGTCAAAAAGAGCAAATTCCATTCACTTCAATTAGATGAGAGCACAGATGTGACTTATTTTGCTCAGTTTATGACTTATATTAAGAATGAAGTTGGAGAATCAATTAAGTCATACCACTGCAAATAAAATATTTAAAAAAATATTTGATTTTGTTGTCACCAATAACATCAATTGGAAAAATTGTGTTGATGTTTGTGCAAATAGTGCTCGGGCAATGACGGGAAGACGTGGTGGTGTTATCACAATGATTCAAGAAGTGGCACCCGAAGCAAATTTCACATATTTCAGTAATCACTGTGAAGCATTAGCTGCCAAATTATTGCCCATCAATTAAAAAACTGTTTTAGATGTCTGTTAAAATGGTCAATTTTATTAAATCAAGAGCGACGAAATCCCGAATGTTTACAATTTTGTGCAAAGAAATTAGTAATTATCACAATAAACTTCTTTTACACAGTCACTTTCTTTAGTATGAAGAAATGAATATGCCTTGATTTCTGAAAATCTTTGAAATTTTTGATGCCTTTCAGTACATCATATTTGTATGAAACTGGATTCTCTGCAATGTTGAACATCAAAAACAAATACCAAACTAAACTTGAACTTGAGCCTAACCTACGCCTTAAATTAACCAAAATTTCACCAAATGTGAAAATATTGTGTACACTGAAACAAGCACACCCACCCCACTAACAATTTGAAAAAGTTAAAGCTCTTTTTAAAAAAATGCTTTTTTCCTGCTTTTAATTAAAAAAGTTTAATTTTTATTACAAAAGTTGTCTTGTATGACATTTAAGTATACTGTATACAGAACAACAACAATTCACGTCTTTTTCATGGTATTTTTAGGCAAAGAAAAAATAAGTGGTTCGCCAATTTGTTTTTAATCATTAGGTGGTACGTGAGCAAAAAAGGATTGAAAATGCCTGTTCTAGATGATTTTCGGGAATATTTTTTTAAATATGCTCAATGAAAAATACTACATTACATTGTATATATTTTTTAAAAAGCTATATTGAAATGCAATTTAAGTTTTAATTGTTTTTAGGTCTAATTAGTAAAAAATAGTTTTGTGTTTTTTACAAAAACAATTTGATACTATCAAATTATGAGCAATTCTTTATATTTTCCAACCTCCCTCCATTAAAATAATGCCAATACTTCTGTGTTTAGTACTGATATACAAATATGAAAAACATTACTTTTTAAAAAAATTATAGATAGGAAAAAAGAATGCATAGCCAAATTTTATAAATATTGTTCTTAAATTAACATTTTCCAAATAATTAAAAATATAATATTAAAAATTCGAAATGAGGAAAATATCGAATTAAAATTAGGTAGATTCAAATGAATTATGTTTTCTATAACCAACACTTTTTCATAAGATATTTTATTAGTTTGAACTATCGAAGAATTCGAATTGAATGTATCGCCAATAAAATCGAATTATACCCAAATTCAATAATGGATTCATCTGATCTTTGCATTCTTTGATAAAATGTTTTCTTCATCATTCTTCTAATATCAGGGCATATCAATTAACTTTCCAACGTATCATTTAATTTATTCCAGTCATTTTCAACTGTTTTCTAATATATTTATCTCCAAACTTGTTTAGCTGCTCCTCTCAAATAAAACGGAAATCTTTACACCATTATGGCTTGTGACAATCCATGTACTGAAGCGTACGTATAATAATCTCATATAAAGTCTACAAATTCCACTCATCTCTATACTGGTTGACAGATAATTTTTGACAACTGGCAAAATCGATCATCTCGGCATTATCCTTGGCCATTACAACTAATTTCTGGTTTCTTAATTTGTACTTTTTCCGTTCATAACCTTTACCAAGATATTTTCAGGGATTTTAATACATTTTATACTTTAGTCGCCTTTTCCAATTAAATTAACAACTTTGACTCACAAAGTCGGTGTTTCTGACTCCACGTGTTCTGTAAAAACAATTAGATAAACAATACTTAACGTATATTTGTATTCAAATTCGTGTAATCTACAATTTACAAAACTCAGAATATCGCAATAAAATGATTTAATATAATGATATTGACAAAGCTGAAACCAGTTTATGATTTTCGATTGGCTAATTGGTTATATTTTAAGCTATTTTGAATGTTCTATCTATTACAGTTTTAACAGACATTTGTAACTCTTTAATTTTTTAAGAATTTCTTCCTTATTTTTAAAATCTCGGAATAGCTTTTCGAATGCATTTATAAAACAACTTTTAATGTATTTTCATTCTGTGCCTTGCTTCCCAAACTCTTAACAATTCTGCAAGATTTCACCCAAGAATTAAATACCGAAACTGATATTTTTAAATTCTTCTGAAGTTTCTCAACTGCTTTTTCACTCGCATTACCGACGTGATATTTACTGCCAAATGACGGATGTTTAGTTGTAAAGTGTCTCTCCTAATTTGACTTGTTGTGTGTCATTTTTTGGCAAATAAAACAGTTAAGAAGGTCATTAGAATTTTGTTTTCCTTTGCTTCTTCTTTGTAGTCATGTTAACTAAAAACATTTCATTTTATAACAATAATATAACACAAAATTATATTAAAAATCTATTAAATTGATGTCAGAAATAACTGAGATATATATATATATATATATATATATATATATATATATATATATATATATATATATATATATATATATAGCTGATTGAAAGACGTACCTTAATATGCCAAATAGGTATTCCCGTCATGTGAGACTTGTCAACACGCCATGCACTACTAATCAGTGTACACAATTACGGATTAAAATTCATCGTTTTATAACAATAAAATCAGCAATACAGTGTTATAGAAACCTATTAAATTGATGCCAAAAATAACTGTCAGATCTGCAGCTGGTAGAAAGATACAATAGTTTGATATTCTGAGTACTCTTTCATGGATTGCATGAGACTTTTCAACACACCAGACACTAACAATCATTGGAACACACTGGAGGACAAGCAGTGACTGGATCGCTCTCGCCAAGATCTCGCTCAATTCGTGTTATCGTGTAATTCCGCGCCTTCCTGACTACATAAAGACGACCAACACCCGCTTGCCGGTACCTATTAGTCAAAATCGATTTGTGGCGGAACTGGCCGAACCGTGATTTTTTGACGATTGGTCTAACGTAAATAGCTAAGTTCGACTGACAAAATGTAAAAAATTGTATAAATAAAATGTGTATTGATGTAAAAATGTACTGTAAAGTCTCAAATTCAAGTAATAAATGGCGTAACAAATCATTAACATTAACCAGATGACATTTTTAACAATATATAAATTTTGCTTTACGATTTTATTTTTATAATTTATATATATTAGCTTGTCATTATACTTAATAATTGACTGCATTTTCCGTTCTCTTTTACTCTTTCTCTCTTTTCATTACCTTTTGTATACCTAAATTCTCGTCATTTCTCCATTGAGCTATTATTTCATTTATAGAACAACTGCAAATTCTTAAAAATTGTTTACAGTCTTATATATAAATGTGAGATTTTTTAGTTCAAATTCATAGATAGGTGCCCGTGTCAAAAGGATTTTAAAGTTTTATATTAAAATATTTTAACCATCAAGTAACTGATTGAAACGGTTTCGGCTGGATTGACTTTAAGTGATGAACAAAAAATGATGACCGACACTAAATATAAGGAATAAAGTATTCATGCCTGTAACTGAAAGAGATTAGTATCAGGCATTAATGAGGTAATTGAAAAAAGAGCATTGTTTGATTCAATAGATAAAACGAACAACATGTTATATTACTTTTTAGTAAATATGAACTCAATGTTGGGTTGCTTTCAGATTTATACCATAAGACCGGGAGATTGAAAGGTCTATAAAACGGTATGAACTGATATTTAAACAAGTACATCTTTTAAAGACTCGAAACATTTCAATTTAAAGAATGTCGTAAATTGAAGAGATCTAAGTTGATAAAAGAATCAACAACTGTGGAGGCGTGAAAACTCAATAAGATGTAAAGACAAAATCCTTGTGTGAAGAGGGTCTGTTAAAAGCAAGTTAGCTAAAGAATATTAAATTTACTTATTGAACGAAATTCTGTAGATTTATTTTCTAGAGGAATGAATGTTACAGACAGGAAAAAACAAAAATGCTATTTTAGGAAGCAAAGTTTTATGATACAACAATAACTAAAATATAAAATAAAAGTTGTTTTATTAATTCGATCCTAATAAAAGATGTTAATTTTTTCTTGGATTTGATTTTCTCCAGTCCCACGGAGTCGTTGGATTTTCATTATTAAATAATCCTTTACGTAAAGTTTTGGCGGCCTTCATTGATTCCTGATATGAAACCGGACATTTGGTATACCTGTAACACCAAGCATAGCCACTGTCAACCATTGCTCTGAAAATAAATTACAATGATTTGTGTTTAAAATAATAAAATATTCAAACTTATTAATGTCAAGGTCTTTTACGCTTAAGTAACCAATACTTCTTCCATAAATATCGGTATCTTCAACCTTTAATTGAACAATTTTATTGGGTAATTCTTCGATAATTTTCATTAATTTATTTTTTGCCTCTTTTCCGTGTAATTGTTTCATTTCTGGAGCATCGATTCCTCCCATTCTTATTTTTAGAATTGATTTATTTGAAGAATTCAGCAATTTTGCATAGACTGTGTCTCCATCCACCACTTTAGTAATTGTTATTTTGTATTCCCCCCGTGAGAGATTTCCAGTATCTTAATTGTTATCAAAATATATTTGTAAATATGTTTAATACTAAATTAGTGTAATTTAAATTAGTTATCACTGAATCATTAATAAATGACATGTATAGAATTAAATATCTAATTTAATAATAAAAATAATACTATATATTATATACTTATTTATTATCAAATCCTCGAAGTCAAAGAAATACGTAAAAAAAGAAGAATGTTTTTTAATGCTTGGAAATTTTAATTAAAATAAATATTTAGTACAAATTTTTTCTTATTTTATAAAATATTATCGATTTATAATTTTTTTTTAAAAACTTTTAAAGTTTTTTATTCAATAGTATTGTCTATAATTAATCAATGGATACTAACAACGGGTAGTGTGTACAAAATGGGGGTTATTAGGAATGTCACAATCATTCAGAATAGCTTCATTTTACTATGATTTGGAAAACGACATTGAAAATTTTCAATGATTTTAAAAAATATTCCTACTGTGATATTCTGAATTATTCTAGTTTTATATAAAATAAAAGTAATTATTCGTACTTTTTTCTTTTGGTTTTAATGTATCTTTTAAAGTTTTTTTTTCTTTCCAAATTCCTTTGTGCTGTTTCATTGATTTTTGGGTAGCTTTATAGTAACTCTGAGGACAACTCTTTGGATTTTTGCACCAAGCATGTCCACTAGTGATCATTTTTCTACAACCAAATTGATTGTTTTTAATGAAACCTGAAAAATCTTACTTATTAATGTCAATCTTTTGGAAATACAAAGTCCCCACTAAATCTTTACTAACTGTTCTTTCTTTTCTGATTCTGGCTAAAAAATGTTTTTTCTTTTTCAGAAATTTTCTCAATTTTTCTTTAGATTCAATTCCAAAACTTTCATTTAATTTAGGTGTTTCAATTCCGTATAGATGAATCGTTTTCACGCTGGAGTTTTTATCCTTCGCAAAGATTATGTTAACAGTATTTCCGTTGATTATCTTCACTATTTTAACTCGAGTGCAAAACTCGTCTTCCTCAGTTAATCGGCATTTTCTATTTCTGTGTGATACCGATATAACTTCGTAAAACAAAACAAACACGAAAAAGAAAGAAAATAAATTAAATTTCATATTTAATATTTGGTTTGAAATTCTCAGTCAAAAGTTTGGTATTTATAAATGTTCTTAGGGCATATAATAATGACGTATTTCCTGTGACAAATAAATGGGAATAATCACAATTATGTAATTACTAATTTGTTATATCATTGTTAATACATCAATTTTATACATTTTATCTTTCCAAATTATCATTCTGAAAATGAAACTTTGAAAAATTTTCAACTGATTATTTTATGTATATTAAAATTAAAAAGTGAAAATTTCTGTTCTAATGTGTACAAATAACTGGGAATGAAAGTTTCTTGTAGTACCACTAATTAAATGCTAAATAATTAATATGTAATAAGATCAGCCTTTGCAGAAAGTTTTGTCAGGTGGACATTTTCGATTATGAAAAAATTCTTTTAAATCTTTAAAATTAAAAATAATCATTTCATTATCGAATATTCTCACTTATTAGAGATTAAAACTTTAATCAAATAATTATTTTATTATTTAATATGCTAATATTTGTTATAAGAAATTATGTGATTAAAAAATAATTTACTTGTTCTAAATAAAAAATCGACACGGATAAATATATAATTTTTCGGGCTCCACTTGAAGTAAAAAGGAAAGAAAAACCTAAATATTATGGAATATTTTATTTTTCAGCCAATCAATAACATTTGTAAATTTTTTGGTTAACTTTGATCGGTTTTTTTCTTTTTTTTCATTTTTATATTTCATTTTGACAAAAGACTAGAGGTGAATCATGTGTTGGTAAGATTTCTATAGAGTTTTACTGACTTATGTTATGGAAGTATGCATAATAATAAGAAATTTCTTTTTAGTCATTATAAAGTTAATACTTACCGATATTTTGAACCGCTTAAAACTTTCAACCAAATTTGACCAAAAAATTCTTCAATTTTAGACCACTCTTCATTGCATTTAAAATTATTTAACTTATAGGGTATTAAAATTCGTTATTCAGATTGTGGATAAAGGGATTTTAATTTTTTAGAATTTTATTATAAGTAAAATTTCTTAAGGAAATTAAAGACATCAGAAAATATTTCAAGAATTCTGTTAGAAGATGGAAGGACGTTGAAAATTTTGAAGCTCAAATACTATACAATAGGAACAAATAGGTACAGAATAAATATAAATGTAGACAATAATCAATAATGATGGTATCTAATAGATGAAAAGAATAAACATTATTATATTGACGTATTATTAAAAATTTGATGTGACGCAATTGATGACATTAATAAATTTATTTTGTTTTAATTATTGGTATCGTTATTGTTATTGTTATTGTTGTTGCTATTATTAAATATTTTATATACAAATCAATAATATCAGTAAAAAGCATTAAGAAATCGCACGCAATTATTATGGGTTAAACAACAGTTGTGTTTAAAATATTTCTGATGAGATAAACCGATTTTTATTACCAAGTAAATATCAGAAGATGTTGTTACTTTTCAGTATAATATTTTATCATTATTATTATCGTTATTATTATTGTTATTGTTATTATTATTATTATTATTATTATTATTATTATTATTATTATTATTATTATTATTATTATTATTATTATTATTATTATTATTTTATTATTTTAATTAAAAAGTCA
Source organism: Schmidtea polychroa (assembly GCA_959609185.1). Lineage (NCBI taxonomy): Eukaryota > Metazoa > Platyhelminthes > Tricladida > Dugesiidae > Schmidtea > Schmidtea polychroa. The sequence goes on from CAUHTR010007901.1 coordinate 139,793, forward strand.
ACCATCTGGTTGATTGTGTTTTCGCACTAAGTGCATTTTTGTTTGAAAATTATTTTGCATATTGGCAAAATTATAAAGAAAAAAAAATATAAATCATAAAATTATATTAAAATAATAAAATAGTATAAATCCATATAATCATGAATTAGTATTTGTAGTGAGTTACACAGATAAATTTTTAACAATGATAGCTTTGGAGCTTTAGAAATAAATATAAAAATAAGCTTGAATCTCAAAACTTTCCTTGTGACTTTTCTGATAAATAATTGATTCCACGTTTTTGACAATAAAAAAAATAAAGAAATTATATCTTTTCAACAATCATATAAAGCGGCTAAAACTTTAAAAACAAATATAATTTTTGAACTATTTTTAGCATGTAATCTAACAGTTATCGATTGAATGTGTCTTAGAATTCATTAATAATATTTTATCAATTTTGTCTATAAATAACAAACAAAGATACATTAAAGATGCTGGGTAAAGGAATAATTCCAAAAATAGTAACAATTATAATCTGCACTTTTAAAGACAGAAATTCTATTGACTTTAACAGAACAGAGTGTGTTGACATTCGAAATGGAGTGTCAACAGGAATTTCATATATAAGTCGACTGATTTATCAGTCAAATCACCCAAAAAATAAGAGCTTCAAAGAAGAGTTGCAAATTCAGAAATTGATAGTGCAATATAATTTAGAGCATACCTATTTGACACATCCGAGCTCAGGAAGCTGCAAGCATTTACACACATATATATATAATACAAATTGAAATATATTTGAGGTGATTGTTAATTTTATATTTTTAGTATATTAGTAATTAGTATTTGAATGACTATGTTATAAGAAGATTGATGAACCCGATAGTCACCGTTAAAAATTGTGGCGGGACAATCAGGGTGCGTGTATATATGCGTGCTTACAAAACCCTGATAAAATGATAAATAACTAACAATATTTATTAAAGAATAAAATTTATTCGACCTCACTTAGGAAATATCTTTATGTTCTCGTTTTGATGGACTTGGATTAAACGGGTAATTGAAATTAAACTTCGGAAATATCTTTGTATTCTCTTTTTGATTGAATTGGATTAAATGAGTAATTGGAATTAAACTTATGTGGGAACTATATTCACTTGCTTTCTAAAATTTTCAAATAAAGTTATCTAATTTGCAAAAAATGGCAATTTTATACGTTTTTTAAACGATTTACATTTTATTTTATTTTACTTTCGGTTTTCTTTTACAACAATATTATTTTTCTTCAGAATAGTCTTAGAGCAATGTTAGCAACCCATAAAGTGCCTACCACTAAATAGATTAGTCCCTGCTAAAAATGTACCCCTGCTGAGGTAAAAAACTTATTTAGCTAAAAAAATTTAAACATTACAAGCTTTGTGATACCCAGTGCAAATCCCAATAGTAGACTAGTTTCGAGATTTTGGCTTTCATCCGTACTATGCAGGAGACGCGAAGATTTCTCTTCGCGCCAGGTAAGTATACAATATTGCTGATTCAACTCTATTGCATACTTTCCCTGGTTCACTGGAAATCACATCACTTGCAAATTAGCTAATTCACAGAAAAAATACCTGCAAACTTGTAAACAACTAAAAAACTCAACTAAAATTTATAATTATATTTATATTATTTTTTACACGACTATATCTTTTTTAGTACTTATTTAATTACTAAATATGTGTATTTATATATAATAAAATACTATTATTATTTAGAATCTAAATATAGTAATTGTTTATTACTACAATTTAAAAAAGAGTATAATTATTAAGTAAAGAGATGTATATCACTTAGTACCTTTTTTATTTTGGAATATTATATTTTGATTCTAATATTAGTAATTGTTTTCTATTTTAGGTAATTTTTAAATACTATTTTTAATTTATCTTTGTTTCTTTCCTAACCTCTCTTGATTTCCTTATCTTGGCTCCTATTGAACCCCAACATAACAGTGTTTTTTGATTGGTTGTCTCGAGGAAATTCTGGTAAATCAAATAATTGAGCTGAGAATATTGAAATTAAGGTTACAGTGTTTTTTGATTGGTTGTCTCGAGGAAATTCTGGTAAATCAAATAATTGAGCTGAGAATATTGAAATTAAGGTTACAAGAACCTTTATATCTGATCGTAATCTTTCCTTGGTTGAGCAGAATGATATTGTTTCGAAAGCAACATGTAATTGGATCTCGGGTTTTCGCTTAGAAGAACTACGACTTTTACAACCCTATCTGATAACCAGATAATATCTCGAGCCATCAACAACTTGCGTTATCTTCAACATGTGCTCTTTAGTATCAATTTATCTAAGGCATTGTTGATGGATGAAACCGCCATTTACTTTGAAGACAATTGAACTCAAGCAGTCAAATTAAGGGCAGCAAACATGTTATCATGAAGTCGACAGGATTTGCTTGTATGAGGATAGCTGTGGCACTATAAGTTTGGGTAAATGGTAGAAAGGCAGCCCCTCTGGCAATACACAAAGGCAAAGATTTACAAAATATTATAAAGAGTGAAAATGTTTTTAATGTGACATGGCTTAGGTTAATCAAGAACTTATGATCTTATGGATTGATTAGATGTTACCTCTGTTTGATGTTAGTCCTGGTAGATGAATCATTTGGGATTCATACCGTGACCATATTTCTGAAAGGGTAAAAGAATATTGCTGAAGGAGAGTTATAAAGTTGGTTGTAAAACCTGGTGGACTGATACTGTATCAACAAGCAGAAGATATTAGAATTTATAAAGAATTTAAAGATAACATTTTTTTATCTTAAATTGTATTGAAAACAGCAAATTGTATGTCAATCCAAATATTATGACCAAAAATTATTTTTTGATGGTCATACATTTTAATAATATGATTCATACTATTTAGCTATATCCGTTATATAGAATGCTGCATAAAATAGTTCCCACATAAAATAACATGAAATAAAAATAAATCTGTCTTAGAAGATAAGTAAATAGATTTTTTAGGAATTAAGTCTTTATGAAAAAAATTTTAAATATAATTTTCCAAAATTGTATTGTTTGTCACATTTTTTTCCTATCAACGACTTTTTCCCTGGAGTTTTTAAATAGAAGATTTCTTATAATCAATGTCAAACTTCATCTTTTACTAGATTCAATGTAAAATAATGATATGCTACGGGACGGCTTTTCGTTTATATCAGTTAGAAGCTTCATCTAATGCAAAGAAATTTATGGAAAGCACGACGCCCAAAAAGATCACTACACTCGAAGTCTTCGGATCAAAATGACAATGTTGCTAACTCTACAACATCATGAACAATGTTAATATTCCATAAATACACATTTTTAATCCTGAATAAAGTTTTAGATCTAATTTTGAGATTCACGTTGCTAACTTTCGTCCAAAATAAAAAAGGTACTAAGTGATATACATCTCTTTACTTAATAATTATACTCTTTTTTAAAACTCACTTAAAATGACATTTTCTTTAAATTGGAGAATGAAAAAAAGAATTTTGAAATGAAATTTTATTTGAGATTAAATTATGTCAAAATATTTCAACCGATGTTGCACATGAGCAGGCAGCGCCTGTAATTGTTTCCACAATTCGAAAAACAAAACCTGCTTGGCGGCCTAATCATAGAGCATGTTCGAACACAGTTATTGTTGTTGTTTGCGCAATTGTTTTGACAACGTCCAGCTTCCAAGCTCGGAAGGAATATCGCATTGACCAACAAGAGAGAAATCTAGAATTATTTTGTCATGAATATGAAGCTAATGTTCCATATCATTATCTTACCAATAGTGAAATCATTTTGAAGAATTTGAATGTAATGACTCAATGTAAAATCGTTCTATTTATATTTGTTTCAACCTGAATCATGGCATTTTAGTGACGTATATTCGAATCAAACTATTATTTATGTTGATATTCGTAAGCCCACAACATGAATAATGATAATAAATATATCACTATAGAATTGATAATATTAATATAAAATGTCATTATAAAAGATGAATTAGGATTTAGGATTAGGATTTATTGTCCTAAAGTTTTACACAAATGTAGAAAATAGAAAGTTTAAAAATATAAGTAAAAAAGAATTTAAATAAAACTTTAATAATTTTCGAGTGCGTCTTAAACACTATAGGCCAGTCACCCAATAAATGAGTCTTTCGACAGCAATAAAAATAAGAATTATATTTATCTTCATTTAGAATTTGATTATGGATCAATGATTTTTCATATTTAACACCAATTTTCACAATTGCCTTTTTCAATTAAAATGTGAAACCAGAGGATCATAAGCGGCTCGAAACAGAATTTCTTGCTACTCGGAAAAAAATCTCCATAAACCGAATGCGCCTCGGTGCATAACTTCATGTGAAGAAAAAAAGTTTTTTACATTAATAATTTTATTTTGTTTATATGAGAAGTTGCAATATTTTTCTATAATAATATTTAAACTTGCATATTTATGAAAAACAAATAATTATTTTGCGGTTTACTCTATTTTATTAATTTTGAAATTGGCTTCTGTATGATTTGGTGTTTCCTAGTCTTAGTTTAGAATTTATAATTTCAATTGTTCATTTTATAGAGATTGATAGAACATAGGTTATTATATAATAAAGTACAAGCAAGTAGATGTCAGAGTAATTGTTTTGTCATTACAACAAGAAATTAACGGTACAAATATACATAATTTTTTGGTTAAAATAGCTGTGGAATTGACACTTAGCCAGGATAATGAGAATGTCAAAGGCTGTATGCATAGCAATTATACAATACACAGCCAGTTGAAAACGTCTACAATAACTGTTTTATCTGTTCTGTAAGTTTCTGGTAGAATATAATAGCTTTTTATTCAGTATCTAAGCGACTAATCTAAGAATTCTAAATTAGTAATTTCAAAATGCAGACTCATTATCCAGTCTGGATTTTCTTAGAAAAAAAAAGACTGGAAAAATTGGGAATATCTCCTGAAAGATTGTCGAAAAGGCAAAAAACGTTTTTGAAACAAGATTTCATGTCAAATCAACCGACAATTAAACAACTTTCATTCAAAAATTCTAAAAATTCTCTGGCTCCATTTGCAACAGATGGCAAAATAACTTGCGGTAAAATGTTTTCGGAAAATTCGAACCACAACAAAATGAAGCATGATTTGACCTATGTCGATGTATACAGCTGGCAGAATCCGACCCCCCGGCCGAAAACTGTGCGATAACTGGATTTATTTTGACTTGGATTTAAGTTTGCGGTGTCTTTTATTAAGTTTTATTAATTTGATAAATGATTATTTCAATTATTTTTAATCATCTTATATTTATGTCATAAACACATTATTATTAATTTTATTTTCAATTTATTTTTATCCTTTTCCCATTTCTATTGTAACTTTATTCAATTATGAAAATCATAATAATATTTTGGAATCATTTGCACATTATTGTTATTTTGAAAATCACTTACAGTTGTAAAACTCAAAGTCGAAGGTTTTGGATCATTTTCTGCTAAACAATTACGCATATCCAGTGCTAGATCCGTATTGCTTAAAATTATTTCAGGTATTTTTGAAAAATCCACAATGAATTCTTTGGGAATAAAAGTTCTCAGAATTATCATAACCTTCATCTATGGAATTTCAACAAATATAAATTTCATTATCAATGCTCACTTTTTCATTTTAGACAACTAATAAATATGTTATCTGTTAGGAAAAATTAAATTAAATTCGAAACTTACTAGTCCCGGGATTCGTTCATTTCGATTTTCCACTGTCAAGGTTCCTACTGCCCCTGGGATCTAAATCTGACTCACCACCGATTGAGCCACGTTGGCCTGGTCTCAGCTGGGTCACTAACAACGTTCCCTCTAATTTTTCCTCGACATGTGCGGCAGGAAATTCGTGTGGGCAATTATTTTTTAATAAAAGACAAACTGGGCAAACTTTATGAAAAAAAATAGTTTTTAATGAAAAAAAAAATTTTAAAAAAACAATATTTCTTATCACATAATTCAGCAGGTAATATATATATTAAAAATTATAAATAAAAAGAAACTCAAAAAAACTTAAAAATTCATAATATTTTGATAATAAAATATAATTTCAAAATTTGGAAAAAATTAGAATAAATATATGGTGAGCGGAAAATTATATGACTGGGCGGGATTACAATTTTAGATGAGCGGCCGCCCGTTTGCCCAGCTTAGAGGGAACGTTGGTCACTAACTATCGGACTCTGATTTTTAATGCACGTATTTCTTTTTGGTTTTGAAAGGCTTGCGTCTTCAATTTACTTATGTGCCTCATCCGCTTCTACATTTCTTCAGAGCGGAACCAAGTACTCTCAAGTTCACGAACTCACCCCTTGAGTCTCTCGATTCGAGCATGTGAATTCTCTACCAGGCCTAGAGCAGCTTCTCGGTCCGCCCGCATATCCTCGGCCAGTTGGATCACAAAAATCAATAAAATATTTTTGTAGAAATCGAGAAGCGACTATAAGAATGATAAATACATAGGCACATTTCGCTGGATGTGTAGCGTCCATCAGCTTCACTCCCCATCCAGTTGAATTTAACTGATCATTTTACTTTCTAACATCACGCTACATTCAACCACAAGTTCACTACTCGATAAACACCATTCACACTCTGTTCACTATCTCTGCAAGCACCAAAACGATATTAAAACTAATATTTTATTAACATAGTAATTTTCATTATTGCCTTATAATCCGACTAAGTTAACAGCACAAATGTTTTCGTGACTATAGTGGCCGTAGACCCGTGATCTATTGCGGTACCTCATTTTTCGGCTCATGGATCATCGTCTGACGTTTTGAATTCTTGATCGATGTAACGTATGAGTGCCTCCTTCAACTTACCCTCTGAACCTTCTCTCATCGTCAAATATCTATTTACACTCGGCATAGTCTTTTCACGAATGGTCTGTCGAGGACCGGAGTACGTACTTCCCTCATCTAAAATTAATATAACTAATGAAATTAACTTTCGTCACATAGCGAACTCTCTATTGGAACGCGGTCTACTAAATTTTGTCACCACACCACTGTCAGACACAAAATTTCCTCACCAATTCATTATCATCTCTAACTCATCATTCTCCCTCCATCAATGCCTCATTTCACTCCTGCGTCTCACTCAATCATATTGTTTCACTTCCTCCCATCTGAGTTCTATTTATTGTTAACTTGCTCATTCGTTTTGAGACGATATCTAGATAATTTATACAATCGGCAATTTTTAGGCCGTTCTACTATTACGCTAGGATCAGCGGGGTCTAATGTTAACCAGCTTGTGTTTGAAGTTAAGATCTATTTCTGAAAAAAATCGCTCGGTGGAGTTTGAAAATATTCCCGGTATCGTTGCAAGAATTTCATATAAAAGCAAAGTTGAATACTTACTATACTTACACTTGTTAAATTCCTTATTTAATAGGCAAATTTGGTCACTGAAATGTATGAATTAAAAAATTAAATTATAAGTAAATTTAGTTAAATAAAAATTTTTGGTTTCAAAAAATATTTGATAAAATGCTGGTGAAAGAAAATTTTAAAGATTTCAATTGAAAGATTTTGAAAAATAATCACAAAAAAAAACCACAATAACTAACAAAAGTGGTTTGAATGGTATAATAATTTAAAAGTTTACAATAAAGTATGGTGAGTTCCAATGATGTAATTGACCTTAAATTTAAAATTCATTAATGTGAATATAAAAATTAAAATGATATAATTATGGAATATTTTAAAATGGAGCAACTAAAGTCTCATAAAGTCAAAAATCGTCCTGAAATAAAATAATTAATGTTTTTCATTTAAAGTTTCAAATTGAAAAAATGGAATAAATTATATCAAGTTATAAATATAATTTTTATATACCACGGCCTTAAAAGTCTCCAGCAGTGGCGTAGCTATGGTGAGGCGGAGGGGCGGCACTTGCTCTGGGGCGGCATATTCGCGATGAGATCGTTTGTATGGTTCTTAAACCTGAATGCACTAAAATAAATATATACGTATATATCCTCGAATAGCAAGAGCTTAACAATAACTTATTTATTATTTTAAGAAATGTTGAATTTAAGAAACTTGCCAGTCATAAAAGGCTGCCTCTATCCGAAAATTTGGCGATTTTTTAGAATCGGTAAAAGTCGAAATTTCAACAGATGTTTTCCATTATTTGTTCAAGTCGAGTAAGTGCTTTATGGTACCTAATAACAAGGAGAGTTGAAGACGGATGAAGCGACTTAAGAAAAATTTACCTACTTTTTACGACGGTTATGTTACAGAAAGGCGAGATAAAGTACCTATTGTTTGTATAATAGAGTTTTAATTCAATTCGGCAAATTGAAACAGCGCGGCAGCTTTCTTCCAGTTTTAAGCACAAACAGATGTGTGAAAATAGTACACTTTAGGATAGAGAAATATTTCATAGTTCATTACATTTTTGGACGTGACGGTGACGTGTGCAGCGTAAAATTTGTGTCAGTGATTTCGTGGTCTTCTGAAATTCTATAATTACAACTTTAATACAAGGTAAGTCAAATAATATTTTTTTATTTTGCTTTTATGAAATTCTTGAAGTACGTTTTAATGCATCATTGTATTTATTTATATACAAACACAATACATGTGTTTTTTTGGAGGTTCGAAATTACAAATAAATTTTATAATTCAAGGTTGTTAAAATTAGGTTATGAAATTATAAAAAAGTTTATTGATTAATGAGAGACCCAATAGGCCTACAGTTTCTTTGAAACATATTGCAAGACGAGTTTACAACAAAGCGAAAGGATTACCGGAACCAGAGAGATTTTCCATAAAATAGGACAATCGAACCGACTTTGCTTTGCAGAAATTTTCAGCGAAATAGGTTAAAAAAGTAAAATTTAATTATTTTATTGTACTTTAGAATCTGTTATTTTATTAGCTCTAGAATCTAAAGTATCAAGTCAAACATATTTTAGCAAATAATATTGTAATCAATTAGTGGAAGTAGAATTATATGATTATGTTGCTAAACAATTGTTTGCCTTTTAAGTTAATACTATTGACGCCCCTGAAGAAAGTGCAATTTAGCAGTTTGAAAATTTATAATTCTCCATTTTCTACATTACAAAGTGGTAAGTTGATTATGCCGAATTATAATAACCATTTTTTAGTTTATTATTTAAGTTTTAATATTTTTTTAATCCACTCCAAGATGAAAAGAACGAGAAATAGCGGCGCTGCTTTTAGAAAAAAGAAAAAGACGAAGGGAGAAGAAATAGAAAAAAGTAAAGGAGAACTGATTAAATACTTCAATCGTGAACAAACAAGTAATACTGCACGTGAAGGATCTAATATTGCTGCACCTGAAGTACATCCTGCATCTGAAGAAATTAATATTACTGCGCCAAGTTCAAGTTCTTCAACTACGAGCGATGAAGTGTCTGCATTTCCGACTGCTAACTTAAAAGACGCTGGTCTATGGCCAAGCAAAATTAGTGATCACACAAGAATCTTACTGGTACGCCAAGGTGCGTCTGTGATTCAACACCTAGATTCAGATTTCGGTGAAACCATTCGTCAAGGTTTATCAATTAAAGGACGGAACAGAAAACTCACTCGCGATTGGTTTTTCCAAACTTTGCCAAATGGCGAAAAAATGTTACCGTCTTGGTTAATATATTCGCCTTTCAAGAAAGCTCTCTACTGCTTTTGCTGCAGAATATTTCCAGCTGAAAAAGGTTCACATTTTAATTCTTTAGATGGATTTAATGCTTGATGGAAACTTAATCCTAGGCTACTCGAACATGAATCCAGTGTGACCCACGTTCAAAAATTCAAGCAATGGAAGGAGCTGGAAATAAGAATTAGTTGCGGAGCAACGACTGATAAAATAGAGCAGGAAGCTGTTGAAAATGAAGCGAAGAAGTGAAGACAAATCCTATTAAGATTGTTAGATATAATTAAATTCTTACCGAGACAGAATTTAGCTTTACGAGGTCATCGAGAAGAAGATAAATTTGAATCAATATATAATAATAATAATAGAGGAAATTTTTTAGAATTAGTAGATTTGTTGGCAAAATATGATCCAGTGCTGAGAGAACATATTCTTAGAGTCAAGCTGGGAAATAAATTCGCCTTATCATATATGTCACCTACGATTCAAAACGAATTTATAGAAATTTTGGGAAATAAAGTAAGAAGCAAAGTTTTAGTTAACAAGTTAAACAAGCCAAATACTATTCTATAATATTCGACAGCACTCCTGACATTTCTCATATAGATCAGACTAGCCAAGTTTTGCGTTATGTATTGATTGATGGAGATAATGGAGACAAGCTTATGACAATGCTGCTGTGATGGCTGGAAAATGTACTGGTGTTCAAAAACGTATAAAACAAATTAATAGAAAAGCAGAGTTTGTTGCATGTACCAATCATACCCTGAATTTGTCCGGTCTACACCCAGCTTCAGTGGCTATCAATTCGGTCACTTTTTTTGGAGTTTTGGATTGCCTTTACGTATTTTGTTCTTCCTCTACTCATCGATGGGACATTCTGACATCGGCGACTTCTCAAAGTCTCAAACGCGTAGTAGAAACTCGATGGAGTGCAAGGGCTAAAGCTGTGAGTGTCTTAAAAAATAATTTCTCAAACATTTTAAATTCTTTGGAAGATTTGACTAGCGAAGAAGAAAACACATGCACCAGACCAGAAGCTGGCTTACTACTTGGTGCGTTGCAATCATTTTCATTTTTGTGTTTCCTTTGTCTATGGGAATCAGTTCTGGTAGAAATTAATGAAACACAGAATTACCTCCAAACTAAAGGGATATATATACAAAATTGTGATATAAAACTTAAGGCTTTAAAGTCATTTTTAATAGATAATAGGAATAAGCTAGTGGAAAATTCAATAATATATGCCAAGAAAATTTTGCTGATTTAGGAATTATCATGGAGCGTCAGCGTCGGTGCAAAAAGAAAAAAAGAATGTTTGATGAAGGATCCAATGATGCTGAATTGCCGTATGAAACTGAATTGCGAAGAGAAATGTATTTTTCTCTAGACAGGGTTATTCAAGAAATAAATACGAGATTTCATTAGATTCATGTTTTGCCGTCTGTTTTGGAAAGTTTCTATTTTAAAATTGTACAGGGGGCAATTTTATGGATCGCCCCGGGCGGCACATACCCTAGCTACGCCACTGATTCGATCACATATTTTATTAAAAGTAAGTACTTATACGGTATTTGTTTTTAACCCTAGCACCAAGTTGCTGCAATTGGTTATTACTAATTTCAGAAATTCTTCTGGAAACTGTATCATTTGATAAAGGAATTTTACTAATTTCATCAGCAAATTTTCTTAACTTTATTTAAATTGTTGGCGGTTAACTTTAAAAGAAAATCTAAAATACTTTTTACCTTTAACACCATCAAATTACTTCTAAATTGAAATAAAATTATATTTATAAAATCATTTATTTAATTACATTATAGTTCTTATGTATTAAAGTAAATTTATCAATCTTTGTTGCACTTTGTTTAAATATTCAATCAATTCTTTATGTTTAGAGCAATATTATAACAATTAAAAATTAAAATAAAATGGTATATAAAAAAGAAAAAATAGTCATCTATCATGAATATAAGAAATTATTAGATTAATAAAAGTGATGTAAATTTATTTTGCAATTTTATATTAGATTTGTACTATAGTTATCTAATTTCAGAGGTGACATAAGTTGATATTTTAAGAAGTCAAACCAGATGTTATATACAGTCGTTCCAGTTCCTTTACACCGATCTAATTAAAGGAATGGTATTTTCAGTTAGCTATTTTTAATTACTTTGATAATTTTCTCATTAAGTATAAAATATTTTTTCATTACGTAAAAATGTATTTTTGCAATCCCATTACAAAATTAACATATATTATCAATAATTTAATTTCAGTTATTTTTAATCGAAAATAAAAACTTATTGCATTGTCGATGCTATTTCATATTAAATATTTAATACAAATTAGAAATTACAATTTTATGTTTTGCTAATTTTCTTTTCTACTCTGCTGAAACTTTATTTCCATCTTCATTTTCTAAAATCTCATGAGAAGAACACCGAATTAAAGGTGTAGATTTTTATAAAGGTTATATTTTAAAGCCATTTAATCATAACCAAAATTTGTCCTGAGCTTTGATTTTTTAGTTACTTTCAAAGCAGGATTTGATGCAATAAGAAAATTATTTTTGTGATTGCAATAGATTCTAAAATTCAAAAATGTATTCAAATTGATAAGTCGATTCTTGAATTTTTGCAATAATTTTAAATCTGTATTAATATTTAATTTTTAAATATATCTAAATGCAGTAACAACGTGATAAACTTATTTGAAAATATTGATTAAAAAATTATTAATAATGTAATCTTATTTTATAATATAATGAGTTACGAAGAACTGTATAATAGCTGTTATATCCCACAATTTTATTGTTATTATTATAATCATTATTTTATGCTGTTATTAGTATTTAATCAATCGTTTATTATTGAAAAATTTAAAAAAAGAAAATCGATTAAAATTCAGAATAAAATATTAATAGAATTAGTATAATTAGCTATATCCAAACTTGCAAGCATTAGAAGAAAACAAACAATCCAAAATTTAAACAACTCAGTTCCTAAATATATTCTTTAAAAGATTAAAATCCAAATTTATAACTCACCAATTGAATTTTGGAGTTCGGAATATATTACCTCAAAGAATTGGAATACTGTGGAATACATATAAAAGCAGAATAAGCCATTTTGAATGACTTCGCCGACAAGGAAGTATTGGAACACAATTCAAACAATAAACCTGCTCGCCGACGAGGCCTTTCTCTGAGGCTAACGACAATAACATAATGTAAGCGAATTACAATAGTTCAACTTAAATAATTTCATAACTAAATAATGTGCCATGAACCAAACAATTAGTTAATAATTTTGAACTGATAAAACAACCAAATTTGTTTTCTTGTTCCCAATTTTTGGTAAAAATTAAATTAAAATATCCGAGCGCTATAAATGGCAGAATTTTTTTTTGTTAAGTTATAATTGAGTTAGATAGCTACTTGTATTGGTTTTAAGTAGGTTTCACATTTGTTAGCTATTTTTAGTGCTTCTTCCAGCGTCTCTGGTGCTCGACATCCCAAGGTTGCTCGTATATCCTCTCGTTTCATGCCATCTACGAATACGTCTATTATCTTATCTTCCGGAACTGGTTGATTTGAATCGAAGGCTTCTCTTGCTAATCGTCTCAATTCACATGCGTATAGTGCATTGGATTCGTTATATTTCTGCTTTCGATGTAGAAAGTCTAACATTTTCCGATTTCCTTCCTTTTCGGTACCGAATGTTTTTATTAAAAACTCCTTGATCCCTCTCCACGTTCTCAAATTTGTTGCATCGCATTTCGCCTCTAAATATACATCTTGGGCGCTTCCCTTTAGATATAGGGGTATTCGCTCTCGTACGACCAGGTCTGGCCAGCGACATATCGTAATATATACTTCGAATTATTTTATAAACGTTTCCAGCTGGTTTATATTTCCATCGAATGGCTCTCCTCGAAATTTATCTCTGAATTCCCCAATGTTGACGTGGTTTATTACCCCTGGTTCATTTGGGTTTACGTTCGACATTATCTCTTGGCACAGTGCAGTTATCTCTGTTGTCTCGGATATATTTTCCTCGTCGTCAGTTGATTCGATGTCGCTTATTGGACCTAATTCGGTTCGTTTAAGATCGTCGCTGTTCTCAAATTCGTTAGTTAAACTGTCTGATTCAAATACTGTTTCTACTGATGCTGGTCTCTTGTGTATTTTTCTGTTGGTCTTGGCTTTTTGTATCTCTCCTTTTTCTACTTTTTTGTCTCGTTCGGTTAGCTATACTATCAATTTTTCCTCTTTTTAATATCCTTTGATAAATTTTCTACTTCGTCGATCGAGCTTTGATGTTTTCTAATTATTGTCTCGTTTTTTTCTTTAATCTTTACGATTCTCTTGGCCTGTCTAATTTCACTTGAATTTGGTTTTATTAATTTTCTTAATTTCTCGCTTTTGATTGATTTCTCTAGATCTCTTGATTTCTATTGCTTTCTTGATTTCTTTGATTTCTTTCTGAATTGTTTGCTTTATTCTAAAATAATTAACACTTCTAGTACATATCATAAATTCTCTTTATTAAACCTTTCATTTGCTTTCCATTTTCCCTTTATTTTATTGTTCCTTGGCTTCAAATTTTCTAACGTTCCTACACTTCCCGCTACTCACCCCATTTGATTTTAAGTCGATTTTAAATTATCTATAACTCGTATCAATTATCTATAAAGTCAATTATCTATCCCTTTATAATCATCATATAAATATAATATCAATCACATAAATATCATAATAAACATCATTAATCATATAAATAAAATTCAATAACTCGACTAATATCTATTCGTTCGCTTTTCCCCATCCAAAAACTGGTTTCATTTTCGCTTGCGCCGGCGCTCTATCATAATTTTCCTTTACTCATTACATCTTTGTCGCACTTAATCTATTTCAATTTAATCAATTTCATCTTAATCGTTTGTTCATAGTTAATCATCGACGCTTTGGTTCGCGCGACCTCTGCATCTACATTTATTTACCATCGGCTCCCTGGCCGGTTTAATCAACTCTCTTATTTCATTTAAATCATTTCACTCAATTACCATCGGCTCCCTGGCCGGTTTTAATCAACTCATTTTAATCTCATGAAGTCTTTTACGACTCCTAGACGCCTGGGTTCTTACACCGTTACGCCATATATTCTACTATTACCCATCAACGCTTTGGTTTGTTAGACCTCCGCGTCGGCATCGGCTTCCGGCCGGTTTAATCATAATTGAAGTCTTTTACGACTCCTAGACGCCTGGGCTTTTACACCATTACGCCGTATTCGCGGTCTTCGGTCCCTGACCGGTTTCAAATGCCCTAAATGAGGTTTCTTCAACCCCCAGACGCCTTCGGTTTTTGCACCTACTATCGTCCCTACCGCGATTAAATTGAGTTGACAGTTGACTTTCGGACTAATTAAAAATTCAAGGCTCCTACTCAAATTCCTAATCTGCTGAGGCCTCACAACTGGCTCAATTCTTAGCCGCTTATTGAAAAGGGTCTAATACCGGTAACCCTAATCTCATCGCCGTTTCACTGGGCCTATCGGTACTCGGTGTGGGCGTCCGGGTTTTGTACCGACCCCTTGCTAGCAATAATCACGAGAAAAAAAACATCCTATCTGTCAGGATTTAAAAAACACGGAAATGCCTAATCGCCTCGATCGTGATTCTCAAAAGTGATGAACCAGATCTCCCGACTAGTGAAGATAAAAGGAAATTGGATATGCAGTTGACTTTCGGTCCTCCGCCTCACAACTGGTCCAATCTTGGTTGCCTATTGAGTACGAGTCCTTTACCGGTTGACTCGCATCTCACAACCGTTTCACTGGGCTCCTTAATACTCGGTGTGGGTAACTAGGTCTCTCTCGCCCGCTACCATTCCGGGTTTTTGTATCAAGTCCCGCTAGCATCTCAAAAAAAATGCGCCCAATTTTTGTAATTTTTTTTTTTGGTTTTTGGTTTGTGATTTCTTTTTTTTTATACATCATTCTTATTTACAGACAACATCTCTCATCGACTAAATGCTTGAGACGCCTTTCGATTTCCTCAAATTTGTGCTGTTGTTTTCTCCACTCTGCTTCCTCTTCTTCTTGATATATAACCCTCTTTTTATAGAATTCTTGATCTGCTTTTCGTTATCTCAGTTGTTCCTTGCTACTGATTTTCCAATAAAGCACCTGAGTTTGACTTCCTAGATATTTATACTTCCATTTCTGGGCTTGTGTTTTTATTTGTGCGTTAATTCGCTCTAATACATTGTCTTTAACGATTGGTTCTCTATGCTGTGTTCTCCCTTGACCTCTGACTTCGTTTAGGGTCTTTTTGCATCTTTCCCATTTTTCTTTCATCATGGCGCATTTGTCCCTTGCTTCCTCTAGTTCTGCCTTATAGCCTCGTATTTGATGTTCGTGACTATCATTCTGCCTGGTTTGGAGTGTTTCGTATTTTCGCTTCCATTGTTGCGCTTGTAGTTTTATTCGTTCCGTTTTACGCTGTTCCTCCTCATATTGTTCCTTTGCTTCTCTAAGTTGTTCTTTTTGCATTATTATTTCTCCGCATAACCCAACGTTTTCATTCTGTTATCTGCTATTTGCGTGAGGAATTCACCTTCACAAGTTGGGACATATTCATCAACGATTCTGGTTACCGCGATTGTCATTTCCCCTCCTTTTTCATCTTCAGTTTTCAATTTCTCCAAGGCTTCGTATTTTATTTCCGGTTTGTTGTGTACATTGAATCCCATTATGAATGGACAACATGGAAATCGTTTACGATGTTCCTCCTTTGGGTGTTCTCCTTTTTTCCATTCCGCTAATTTCCCATTACAGAAGCGACACGTTACTTGATCGGGTATCTCTGGTTTTCCGGAGAAGAAAAATCCGTTGACTGCTAGCGCTCGGCTCTTTTCCTTGGTGAAAACGGTCTGGTGTTCAAATGACAGGTATACTTGCAATTTTTCTTTTTGCTTTATTGTTTCTTTTGTCATCATTATATTCATCTTCGTCGAGTGAAAAACAAAATACTTAATCATCAGTAACCCACCATTTGACGAACTGGGCGGATCGGTGAAGTACCACGAAATTCCGGGATCGCAAATAGCCTGCGCATGGGTACTGTGGTTGGTCAAGAAAGGCTTTTAGTCAATATGTCTCAAGGTATTACTCAACTGTTGATCGATTACTGCGACAAATTATCCCGTTATCGCTATTCGTACCTCAGTCTGATTTAATTATTGATGCGTGATTTATTTACGGTCTCCATTCAAAATTGGTCAATGAAATTAATATTGATTCGACGTGAAAAATTAACTTGTATGGAGTTTTATGTATTGTTCGATTGCCATCATTGTCGGTGAATTGGTTTATTTATCGAACTGATGTTTATATCAATCTACCTTGTCTGTTTATTTTTATCGTAATATAAATTATGGGGTATATTTTATTCGACGATATCTGATCTTAACCCGCGATTTCAGAGGTTTACGGACGAAATTCAACTGCCAGGAAGTCATCTACTGATTATTACTACGAATGATTTTTACAGTTTGACCGGATGTTTAGTGCTAGTATCACAGGTTACTTAGGGAAAAAGGTGTTTACGTGCTCAGATTTGATTCCCTAAGCGACTTTAAAGGTTTGACAATCATCTCTCTTACGAGTGCCCGTGATGATGTGTCACGTTGGTAATGCACACGCAGGTCGGAACTTACCAGCAGGTGAGCCCCTGTGTTAGGACTACTCCCGGAAAGATCCACTGTGTGGGTTCAGGAGTGCCATAGAAGGACTTACCTCATTTTCATTCACTCATGACAGGGCGACCCTGGTCCAAGGGACGACTTCTTCAGGACCCCTATATATTCATGCAGTTTCCTGATGTCTGCATTTTTATCTGCACAAGAAAAGCATGGTTTTGGCCCTTTTGACGGTAAACTTGGTTCACACATAGCTAAAATCAATTAGGAAAGTTTATCGAAATATAAGAAAAATTTGTCGCAAAAGGTTATTAGGCGTTTTGATAACAATTTCTTTCTCCTTACCTTGCAAACAACCTTGATATATTTTACTCCCCGTATTATCCAAATCAAATTTCGTCGCGGGAATTGAATCATTAAGGGCGAGATTTGATCAATTAATTTTTATTTTCCTAAACTATCGATATTCAATCTTTAACGAGATTTTATATTTTATTAATGGTAGTCTGTGTGGTGTGCGTTGAATGTATTATTATTGACAGTAAAATTCTACCCTTATTAATAATCATTTAAAAGGAATACGTACTTATGAAAGGGAAAATTCAGAAATAAATTATCATTATTATTATACCAATTCTATCATTATATGTTGTTTATTTAATTGTTTTATTTGCGATTTATTCGAATGGATGTCATCTAATGTGTTATATTCCGTATAATGAATAATCGTTTAAATGATCTAATGGTGTTTACTAGAACTATCCTCGACTGGTTCTAATTTTTTTATTTCAACTTGGGTAATTACTGCAATGGACAATGAGACTCCTAGGTTTATGTAGTTGAAAATGACGATGTAAACCTATCTACCTCATTGGTTTCTCCACTTTCCATGGCTTACTGGGGACCACCGGTATTGCTACCGACCGTCTCCAGACCACCACGATAGACGGATCTACCAGAACCATGACCATATGAAAAAAAAAGAAATTATATGAATGAAATTTTATAAATCAGGGATTTTTAAAAAAATTATAAATGTATCAAATCTACCTGGCGATCATGTCCTTTGGTTCTGAGTATAATGTACCGCATGCGATTTTATTGTTAAGATTCACTCTCCAACGGTATTCCATATGAAACGCTTCAATCGTTCTCCATCATATTTTCTCATACATTTGACTTCATGTTAACACTATCATTCTGGTCTAACACCAAATCACATATTCTTGGAATTTTCCAACATTATTAATTCATCGTTCTCGTACTTTCGGTTCATGATAATCATACTCAGAATTTCCAAACGGCATCGTCGCCAGTCCCGAGAAGAGAAAAGTCATAGAATGCTGTCAAATGTAATATTTTATCTAACGAAAATTTATAACATAACAATCAATTACTAATACCAATTCATAACTCAATAAAAAAATTATTAATCATTACTCGTTCCTTTAAACTGGTTTTTCCAAACTATTAGACCGAATTGGATATAGTAATCAGTCGGTAATATCTGTACTGCTATTTAAACGGTTATCGTCAAATAGCTTTCCGTTCAGTGAAAATTCAAGTTCTCAGTAACTAAAATGCTTAGTTCGGTATTGTTCCTTTAATGCTCCGTGAAGTCGATGTCTAAATAGTCCTGTAGTGAGTTTTGTATAGTTCTTGATAGTCGCTGATAAATATGCTCTGTAAGGATTTTTAAGAAGTTGTCCGTCAACAATCTGTAATGGATTTTTTATAGTTCGTTTTAAAATTGAATAAATTTTTACCTGTAATGGATTGCCTTATATAGTATATTTGGTCCAATCAGGACTGAGTTATGTTGTGTTTTGGCTATTTTTCTTTATTTCTTACATTTTAATTGCTTTTATTGGGTTATTTATTTGTTTTATTTTGTTAATTTATTATTTTATTTATTTCCTATATTTCTGTGAAATTTTGTGGATTTTCGTTAATAATTTTGTGTGTAATTGCCTATTTCTAATTTTCTTCCGATTTTAGTTAATATTTTATGCTTTTCTTTAGGTCTTTTTCCGTATTTAGATTTTATTTTCTTAATTCTTATTTTTATCTTTTTGTCTGTTGCCCGTGGTTAGTATCTTGTTCTACCTTCCTCGTTTGGGTTGATCGGTTATCCCATCCCAATTGGTTTTTCTTATGGATCGTACCTTCCGCAAGTGACTCGGTTTTTCTTATTTATTCCTATATAGGTACTAATTCCAGTTTATTTAGTCAATCGTTTCCTTTCCAAAGAAAGAAAAATAAAATATAATAATTCAAAAAAAATTGAAGTCAAGTCAATCAAATTCATCAATTATTAATTAACAAAACATAAAACATTTAACTCGAGTCTCTGCCAGTGCTGTCAGCTCGCAACATTTATTCATAATACACCACATGAGTTTCCTCAACCTCAAACTGTTGCAACTAGTTTAATCCAAAAATTGATAACTAGTTTTTGTTGTTGGCAAGATGGCTTTATTACTGAAGCCTCTTTCCAATACATTGAGTCTCACTTGACAGTACCTCTGCACCGTGTCTAGCATCATTGAGTATGATCGTTTTGGTCCCCCATATCTCTCATCCAATAGATTCATTGCAGCTTCAAAAGCCTGTGAGCCATATTCAATATAGACAATCAATTGTACAAGTTTCCCTTCCAAATACTGTCTCAAGTACAGGTATTTCCTTTCGCTGGGTTCATCTGTGTCCTCGATGCAGGCTCTCACAGGCTGCTCGCCATCCAGGATACTCAATTACCCTTCCATTAAATTTCGAAAGCTGTAAGGGCTTGAATCTCACTATTAACTTCGGTTTTTTATTAGGATCTTCACTCATAAATGATTTTTCTGTGACCTTCAGCGATTCCGTTTTCAAACTTTCTTCCTTCTGCGTGAAGACCAGAAGGAAGAAAGTTTTAAAGAGGAATCGCTGAAGGTCACAGAAAAATCATTTAGGAGTAATATAATATCAGTTGTTATTTCCCTTTTTGCCATTTTAAAGATTTTAAAAATACATTTTAAAAATACACAAAAATACACAAAAATACACAAGGTATATATTACCTGGTTCTGGCTGGATAGCCAGAACCACGCCAACAGATAAACTGCAGAACAGAATATAATCTGCAGAAGATAAACTCTGTACCAAATGCGAACATCTTGGAGCTTGATTTAAGTAATGGCTTCTTTCACATTTAATACAGGTTGATTCCATTTTTCGCACGCTACTAACTTCTATTGTTCGCTTACTGTCCACAAAGTTAGCGTGCCTATTCGCATTTCCGAAGTTTGTTGTTGGTTTAATGTTTCTACTCTTTGTTGGTCCTTCTCCAAACAATATACTCAATGCTTGTCGATGCCTATTAGCTTCTTCTTTGATCCAATCCGCTAGTCCGCTGGATAGTGATGTAATTGTTTAAGCAGAATCCGATACTGGTACAACTCCATTTATCGCGATATCATCATTGCAATTAACCGATAGCGATCTTCGTGAAACTCAAATTTTAATACTTCTGCCGACTAGAGAATTGGCACAACAAACACAAAAGATATTACTTGATTATTTTGTGAATTATAATTTGTATGTTGCATTTTTTAAAACATTTCGCCTAGAGCCTGCCCTTTCTAAAAATATTAAAAATAAACAAAATAAATTTTCGCAAATATTTGTAAGGTCATTAACAGGGAAGACCATTACAATTTAGGTTGAATTAGGTGACACCATAAAAAATGTGAAAGATAAGATTCAGGAAAAAGAAGGGATACCCCCAAGTCAACAAAAACTTAATTTTGCTGGTAAAGCATTAAAGGACTGGTTTACTTTATCCGACGTTAGTATTAAGAAAGAATCAACGCTACATCTGGTCTTGGGTCTTGCAGGGGGAAGTCCAGTATCAGATGCTGAGTTCGAGGCAGGTTACAAAAGACGAACAGGGTTGAAAATTGCATTAGCGCGTTTACGGAACATGGCTTTATGAGATCTATTGGACACTGTGGAAGAACAAAGGAGAAGGGAGGCTTACAAAGACAAGTATGAAGAAGTCATGACAGAATTCGAGCAGCTGAAGAGCAATGCCCTGGAGTTAGGACGAGAGAAAGAAGTGAAAGAAATTGAAGCAGATCTGAAACGATTAGAAGCGGATTTTAGCAGAATCGGTGATCTGGTCTTCACGCAGAAGGAAGAAAGTTTTAAAACAAAATCGCACTAATTCTAACAAAATCTACAATTTTCAACAATAAAAACTATTCAATTACAAAATTAAAAATACAAATTACCAATTCCTTGCATCCTGTGTACGCACACCAATACGAACACAAGTCTGACATTTCTGAAACATTTCTGCCCTCCTTGATCCCTTCCAGCGGATCAATAACTTAATCTAACTCTAGGGGTTAAACCTTGGTTATTGGTTCCAATAACTCTTTTCCTCATTCAAGTCTGACAATAACACGCACAGACGCGATAAAAAAAACGCCAAAATCGGCTGAAACTACTATCAATAGTGAATATATAATATTAGTTGCTTAAAATTTGCAAAATTCTAACTTAATTTGACAGAACAATTTCAAACTAGCTCAAATGAGTATAACTCTCGATGACTTATTGATCTGTTGGAGATGATGCGTCATACTCTTTGCTATGAGTTATTTTCTTTGATCTACAGTCTGTCAAACAAAGAAAATTTTATTATTAATGTTGGTGTTAGTACAAAAACCAATTTCAAAGCTTGAGATCCTCAGAATGACTTACCCCGCCACCTGCAGCCTGGTGTTATAAACAAGGGACTAGACTTATTCATAAGAGTTTGTTGCGGAGTAAAGGAATTAAAAAAATTGTAAGTATTACGGATATTATTGTCACCGTTGTCATTAACAAATCATTACTATTGTTATAAGTGCAGTGTTTTTGGCATTAGTAGTATTATCGTTGCTATTATTATTATTATTATTATTATTATTATTATTATTATTATTATTATTATTATTATTATTATTATTATTAGAATTATTGTTGTTATTATTATCATTGTAATCATCATCATTATTATTAGTGTCGTTGAGGTTGAAGGATTGTTGGACATTTTCTACAACAGATAAGGAGTGGCATTAATTTACGAACTGTAAACGGATTTAGATTAGAAACATAGAACATTATGTCGTTCACCTTGATCGTTCAAGACAAAAAAAAAATTAAACACTCAAGCAGACAAGAACTTACATCGTTGACGACATCAATTTAAGCAATTTAATCAGAAATTATTAATTATAAACATGTTGAAAGTAATTATAGACCCACATAGATACTTGACTCTATTAAATTGTCACTAAAAAATCGGGAACATAACTATGATGGGAGAAATCTCTTGCGGATAGTATAGCCGAAAAAATTTACTACTCTGGTGTATAGAACGAAACTCTTGCAACTTTGGGCATCCAATTTATGCCTACTTCCGCTAAGTGCTGTAATTTTCGAGAGAACTCGTGATGTCGTGATTATCGTTAAGAAATCGTTTAAGAAAATATCCCGATCAATCCACGTGGCGCTGGTAAGAGAAACAATAAATGCCCCTCGAACTGTGGCCTTTTGGTTGCCAGTGTCACAATATCCCATAAAAGTTGTCGACAAAATATTATTTTAAATAAGGGCATTTATTTAAAACTATTTATTACTATTATTACTATTACTATTATTATTACTATTTATTATTATTTATTACTAATCGTTTGTTTTTACTGATCATCAAAAATTTTACTTAACATTCATTCTTTAATTATTAAAATTCTTTTTATCAATTTTTAATCGAAAAGTGAAAAGCGAACTCTTTTAAAGTGAAAGTATTTAACTTACCAATGTCATTACAAAATTATACTCAAAAGAGTAGCTATTAATGACAATAAGAATTTACTAAATAGTGAAATGGTTTCTCCAGAATGATTCTCCAAAATAGTAGTTGAATGATATTTCAATGATTCTGCTTGAGTCCGCGAGTGATTTGTTGAGTGAGTTGATTTTCTCCCAAAGTTTACCTATAGTTGGTTAATTTTAACATTAATTGTCTGTCTAGATTTTATGCGGTCCTTATATAGTTTTTTCTGCGTCTATTTAGACCAATCAAAATCGAGAGGTCATATTTTATTAAATCTAATTTAAATTAAATGTTTTATTGTACATTTTGTCTTTTTATTTCTGTTTTTCTTGTTATTATTTTAATTTTTTAAAATATTTTTATTAAATTGATAATTTTTGTTATTTTCCACTTTTATCAGTATTCTGCGGATTTCTAATTATTTTAATTCTATTTTAATTCTATGTTTTATTCTCCTTATTTATTTCTTTGTTGTATTTATTTAATATTTATTTTTAAATTATTTTTAATTTTTAAAGTACTGTTGTTGTTACCTATTGTTATTCTCTTTTTCATTTACTTACGCTATTTTTTTAGTTTTAATCTTACTTCTTAGAGCAACATTATTATCATTATTATTATTATTATTATTATTATTATTATTATTATTATTATTATTATTATTATTATTATTATTATTATTATTATTATTATTATTATTATTATTATTATTATGAAAAAAAGATATTTTTAAATAATATCTATAAACAGTTGCAAATAAGACATTAATTGTTACCAAATTGAAATGGAAGACCAAATACAAAGGAAAAAATAAAATTCCGGTTTTGCCACAGCCATGTTGTTCGGCTGGGGTTGCATTGATTTTTACAGCAGCTACATTGTCCAACTAGAGTTGCATTAATTTTATCACGACCATATTGTCCAATTAGAATAGCTATTTGATTCTATCCCATATCATATACAAATTAATTTGTTTAAATTCTAAATATTAAAATAAATTTAAGAATTCTGTTGATTTTATATTTATAAAATATTTATTGAACTGTGCAATGATTGGGATGATGGAATTCCCATGGCATCAAAACGTAATTCATTATCTGGACAAGTTGTCGAGATAACGGCAATAAACAAAAAAAGAAATGGCACAAAGTGTCCATAAAATAGAAATTAAAAGCACTTACACTTGAAACATTCCTCTAAGATTCATTTCTAAATAAATTATAAGGTTAATTAATATGCGCTACAGTGCGGCTTCTATTTATATACAATTGGGATAAAGTTCCCGATTTACGTTATATATTTTATTTACAATATTGGGCTACGGTCCCTTCTCTACCTTTATAATGCTATTATTTTTTGTTTGGGATACAGTTCCCTATTTTTTATATTTTTTCTCTACACTTTTACTTTATCCTATTCACATTTTTACACGAATGTTTCTACCTGCTCGGCGTATCCTTCGTCGCTTTCGGCTCTTGGCAATCGGGTCGTATGGTACATCATATCTTGGTAACTGAGCTCGCAACTCATGGACTTTGTCTCGTAGAGCTCTAGTAATATATACTTCTTCATCTTTTAGGTAAGAGAGGTATCCATTTTCCTCGTCTCTTACCTCAAGCTTCATTTCCAGTTTTTTAGTTATTTCTCCGTTTCCCCAATTTTCTAATTATTTTTCTAAATTTTTGATGTTTTCGTCGTACGCTGTTTGCTCATCTCTCATCTTTTTACTTTTTCTTGCCAGTATTATATTTCGTTGTTCGATTACCCCTTTATAACCGTTATTATCTCTTTCCAATTCAGGTACTTTACTGTTGAGTTCTGCTACTTGCCTTGCTTGTTGAATTATAACTTCCTCCATTAATCTACCTTCTTAGTGTTGGTAGGGCTAAACGGAAAAATAATTGTTGGTGGATGTGAACTGAGTAAACGAGGAAAACAGGAAAAGGAAAAACAAATAAAATAATTAAGTTAGCAACAAATAAATTAAGGACGCAATAATAACAAAATTTAGGAATTTCCACCAATAAAGACAGGTTGTAGCAGCCATGGAAATCATTTTCCACCATTGAAGGATCCCATTCTATCCGGATCGAAAGAGTCAAACCAGGCATCTACTGGTACCGCCACAACAGCCGCTGCATCGATATCTAGTTCTAATAGTATCTCTCGTCTCGACGGCCAAGAAACGAAATTAAAAATTAAGTCACCACTGGACCACTTAATAATATTATTAAAATAATATTTTATTTGTGAGTCATCGGATGAGTCATGTTTTGAATTTGACCTTGAATTTTTAAAAAAAATTCCTATGTGGAGGGTAGGTTGTCCAGCGGTGACCAATTTATATACTCGAACACCAATAAGAAATTGGAAATTCATTATTGTAGAAAGATGAAAACTGTATTGCAAGGTGACATTACGTTTAAAATTTTAAATTTCCAGCAACTATTATCAAAATCAACTTCAAAATATGTGATAAAGAAAATTAAATATTATTGAATATTTCATTCCGATCAATGGAAAATCGTTGTAGTTGAAAGCAAAATGGTTCCAGTACAATACCGCTCAACTGATATTGACAGTTCATAAAATAGTTACGATGATATCAATTCTACTCATATCTATGGAGCTCCAATTCCAAGATACAGAACCAGATCATCGTTATCGAATGACATTGAAAACACGTATTATTTTGCCAACCATTATCATCAGTGTGACACTATTTCTCATTATTTTTCTTCTTACTCTACTGATCTAATTTCAGAGACTTAACAGACAATATGAACGTCAATCCAAGATCTCGAGAGCTTGGATTGTCTACGAGGAAACATTGGATTAGTGAGATACATTTATTTTGCATGCAATTATGATAATTTATAGTACTGTATTAGTTGTAACCTTTTATTTTATGTTTATTGTGAAACTTGCACCTTTCAATCAAAGATAAATATGAGTGGCTCAAAAATAAATAAAATCAGTAGAATTTTGAAAAAGAGAAAACAAAATTTTTTAAAATTAAATAGGTAAATAAATATAATGGAAAAGAAATCAGTGGTGAAATTTGAAAAAAAGTTCTTATAATAAATAAATTTTTATTAATATTTATTATTTATATAGTGATCGCCAAGGCAGTGTTGATGATGACTTCAATTTTAAAATTATGCTATTTTAATAGTAAAATTGATTAATTGTAAATTATTGAAATATATATCGTAATCAATTGATATTATGGCGTCCCAACAAAATGCGTTCTGACAAAACTGCGTAATTCGAAAAAAAATCATTTTTATATGGAAAAACCGTGTTAAACAAAATCGATTATAAATAAGCTTTTTTAGACATTTATTGAACACAAAAAATATGACCAATAAAATTAATAAAATATAAAAATATCATTTAAATCATAGAAAACATAAAAGAAGTTAAATTTATTTTTAAAAAAACCAAAAAAATCTATTTCATAGAAAAAAATATCAGATTCATCACTGGATAACATAATATCATTAGATTCTTCTACAGTTGCTGTATTGATTTTAGTTGTAGTTTGCTAAGACTTTTCAGAAAAAAAGTCTGAAATAAGCGTTTGTGTTTTATTTTTAGTCATATCTTTGTAGACTTCTTCATACTGACTTAAAAGTTTATTAATATCTCTTTGACATTTGAGAGCTCGTTCAACATTCGGATTGTACTGAGTTACTCCACATATGTCTAGTTTTTATTATTACTATGGTATCATTATGCCATTATTATTGGTAATGTTATTATTATAAATTATTATGAATTATTATTATTATTATTATTATCATTATTATTATTATTATTATTATTATTATTATTATTATTATTATTATTATTATTATTATTATTATTATTATTATTATTATTATTATATTTATTAATATTATTGTTATAATTATTGTTTATATATTTTATTAGTTATTAATATTATAATATAGGTATTATTGTATTGGTATTACTGTATTGAGTATTACATTCGATGTTAGTATTTGTACTAACAAAACTGTTTTCTTAATTTTCCCCAATAAATTTCACCAAGAATTCCAATCAACTGTTACAAACGATGATATCAATTTAATTCTGTTGTTTGGAATCCCGTGAAGATTTAAACTACTATAACAGGCAAATAACTTTCAAAATACCTAATACCTGTAGGATCCAAATGTATCTCTTTTCACTTTTGTACAATAACTGTTTCAATTATGAACTTGATTCACCAGCGAAGTTTAACAAAACTAGATTTTTTTTCTTCACGAAAATTACGTTGATCATATTTATGGTGGAACAAGAGTCCAGTAAGTAATCGATCACGACTTCAATAAGTGGTTGATTACAATAAATAATGGAAAATCCGATTAGTTTCCGAAGGTTTACTTCTAAAGTACCTATAACTTCAAAATGAAATGCAAATGAAATGTAAATGAAATGTAAATGAAATGTAAATGAAATGTAAATGAAATGTAAATGAAAATCGTTTAATTCACCATTGATCAGCCAGGGCTGTCTCCACTGCAACATTGGTGCGTAGCCCCCTGAAGGGAATCACGCTCTGCTACCATGTTTAATTAACCAGTACCCGTAACTGTTATTCTCCATTTTCAAACTAAAACATAATTTAATTTCAAGTAATAATAAATTACTTTTCTTAACTTAATTTATTAAATAAATATGTTGGCGCTCACTGGACGAAAGTTCAAAGAGAAGATAGGAGAAAAGAGATAGTGCGGGTATAATCATGTGATGCGATGAGTACCAGTTCCCGAAAATCGCCGCATGACTCTATTACGATTGGGTTGTCACTGATTCCTGTGGCTGGGGCGGTTGATGTTGTAGAATTTGTAACCAACAGGTAACACAAGCTGAGCTAGAGGTGACAGCTGCTGTGCCTTCCGCCAACTGATTGACAGGAAAGATGTTCGATTTCTCGGCTGAAGGTAGCCCATTGATTCGAGCCTGGATTTCGTTCTTTGTGTACATTTGATATACATTCAAGAAATAACGAACAAAATAATTATGAAATCAGTTACAAAAAAATAAAATAATAAAATTATTATTACCATCAACATTAACTTTGAAGTACTTTGAAGATGAATATAAGCTGAAAATAAAATAATAATAATAATAATTATAATGAAAATATTATTACCAGCAACAGCGACATTGTAGAACTATCAAGGAATAGAGATCAAATTAATTATAAAAATCATCTACAAAAATATAATAATAATGAACATAATAAAAATTTCATCACCACTATCAGCAAAATAGGAGCAATAATGCGGAGTAGCAACAGGAACACGAAGGAAAAGTAATACTAAATAATAATTATCATAGTAATTCTGTTACTCATAACATTAGTAGCAGTAATCAGGATAATAATGATAAGAACACTAACACTGTCATCAATGATAATTGCTGGGTTGTCGGTTTGTATGGTAACTGCGAAACTCCTCTGGGTTGCGTCCTCAACCCGATATGACCTTGTTCTTCTATCTTTCACCTGTTACTAGGTGTCGTTGGTTGTGTGCCAAATCGACGGAACTGCTAATGCTTCGGTTTACATTGGGTCCGTGGACTACTGTTGTAAAGTCTATGTCTTATTTTACTTTTTTTGCGCCCAATCTTCCTTTGAAAAACTCCATATTTCATTTTATTTTTACTCAAACCGTGGCCCACTTGAAAGTTTTGATTGGCCCTTTTGAATTTTTGAAATTTATATTATGGGACACAAACGCCTCAAATAAAAGTTTTGAATTGATAAATGTTAATGTCAATTCATATTATACTGAAATGTTCATTTGTCATTGCTTTTAGCACATCGAAAACATGTGTGCAAAAGCAATAGATATGTCGCATGTGATGTCAGTTATAACAGTGGTTAATTACATTAAAAATAACTCATAAAGCATCGTAATACAGCGATATTTTTTATTATACCAAAATTTGATGGCTATTCGATGGATTTTGAAATTTGATGCAAGAAATTCGAATTTTTATAAATGAAAATGGCAAAAATATTTCTGAATTTTATGATCAACAAGGGCTTTTAGATTTATGTTTTTTAACATAACAATAAAATTAAATGAATTAAATCAGAAATTATATAGTGAAAATAAATTGATAACCGAATATTATCAGCACGTGAAAGCTAGTAACAAAACTTTAACTTTATAAAAAACATTTGCTGGCGAAAAATGTAATTCATTTTTTAATTTATTTTAAATTCATTTTAAACTAATTTAACAATGACAGAAAAAAAATTCAAAATATGCTAATAAAGTCACAAAACTAATCAAACTGTTCAAGAGTTATCTTCAAATATTTAATAATTTTATTATTTTTACTACATCTTACAATGAAAATAAGCATTGAAAAATATACACAAAAAATAATAAAAAAAATTAATTAAAATTTTTCATTTCTAATGTAAAATTAGAGTGTCGTTTAATATTGATTTCGCATATGTTGAAGGTTTCAAGAGATTTGATTTGAACTTCTTTGATGATTAATTTGATGGTACTCGCTTTCCATTGTATAATATCGTGCAAGATTTTCACGAGCACCTACGGTCCACCATTTCTGATTTGTTTTCACAGGCTGGCGGCGATTCCTGCTTGATTTGCTTTTTCTTTACTATATGATGTTGCTCTACGGCGTATAGTCTACGCATATATGTCATTTTAAATCTCCAACATATTTTATTTAAAATTTGTCATCTTACCATACAATATCCAAATCTTTCTTGCGCCGATACTGTGGTTCACTCGAAGATGAAGATAATGATGGCAAAAGAAACAATAAAGCAAAAAAAAATTTATGAAATCAAACATGCTAATAAACGAGGTGTGCTTACAACATTCCCCATTTACACTGCATTCATTCCGCATATTCATGCTTTTGATTCCCATTCTAATTTTCTTTTTAAAATTTCATTCAAAGTATTTCTTTTTTAATTTCACTTCACCGCACCTGATAAATCTCTTGCACAAATTTAAAACTAGTAAAATTAATTACTACATCTAAGAATCATTAATCAACCTTAGAAACAAAATATTAATTTTCCAGAAATTTTTAATAATGTCATATTACACTTAGGTGGATTTATTTATGAAATGAAGTTGTAAATAGTAATACGAATCTTTTTTATTGCATAGGTCGAAATGGTTCTAGGACAAAATTTCACGGACAAAATATCACGAACAAAATGACGCGGACAAAATGTCACCGGACAAAATGTCGTGGACAAAATATACATACTCAGAGTTTATCCAACAAAATATTTTGTCCCCCTATGGGTATTGGTCGCAAAGGTACTGACCACACTCAACATGTCGCAATGGTATATTATGAACAACATTTATACCATGATATTTTGTCCATGACATTTTGACACGACATTTTGTCGGTGACATTTTGTCCACATAACATTTTGTCCGGCCACCGTCGAAATTTAGGTCGATATTACCGCTGTTTACATCTATTCTAATAATCATAAATTAATAACAGTAATGACAGTAAAATTAAAAAATTTGTAAAAATTCATCTTTCTAGTTTCCAAATAAAGTTGTAGAGAACAACTAAAAAAAGAAGTATATAAGTGATTATTTTTCTATTTAATATTACAAGTAATTGTTACCTTCTCAAATAAACAAAAGCTCAAATTTCTATTTTTTGCCCAACACTGGTAATAACAAACCTAACTATAGTGCCTTCGCATTACATTATATTATATTTAGTTTAATTATTTTATAATTAATTAAATATTTTTAAAGTTTGTTTTAATAACGAAAATACAAGATAAAAGAAAAAAAATCCAAAAAAAAGATCAATTCAATCAACTTACAATAAAATGTTATTCCATGTGGATTTTACGATTGTTATAATTTTCCAATTATCAGCTTTATGTGAGGGTAGTTCCCTCATTACACTAACAAAATTAACTATTTTATAAAATTATAAAGAATAAATATATATAATCTTTTTATTATTTGTTAGGTATTAAAATACATGAGATTTAAAATTTATTTATTCAAATTTCAATTCAAAACTGTCCGTTCTCTTATTTAACAAATTGACTGTGACGAAAAAATCTAAATAATAAATGCTAATATTGACAATAAATTTTCAAACTCTCCCCTGTTGTATGCGGATTTCCAGTTTGAGAAATTCTCAGACTGACCAAATATGATGCCTCCAAGCTTTTCGAATTAGCTGATGTGTGTTTCTACTGTTTTTTAATTCATTTTCTTTTTTAAAAAATTCGAGTGGTTTATCCTTGAAAATTGCATGCTTTTTATTGAAGTGACGCTGAAGTAGTGAAGACTTTATCGAATGATTCGATAATTTTTCAGCACATATGACATATTGAGGCTTTCGATTTCTTTCTTCGCCAAACCACGAAAATCCAAAAGATAAATAACTATCATCATATCGCCTAATTATTTTTTCAGTTTTCGATTGTCATCATCTGAGTCTCGATCAGTTCTATCTTCACGTGCGTCTGCAGCTGTCTGTGTTGTTTCAGTGCTTGCGCGTCTGACGAGAGAGTACTTTCTTTTTGACGGTTGTTGTTTGAGCCATTTATCCATATCTGAGTTCTGAAGTTAAATGTTAAATAATCATTAATTATTTATTTTAAATAATCATTAATTATTTATTTCATGTTGAAAATGTTTTACTGTTTTTCAATCATTGATAATATTACATATAGAGCGAGCTTGGCCCTGACACATATTAACAAAGACCCTATTCAGTATGAAGTTATGAACCATAGAATTGCCAAAGACTATTAATTGAAGTTGATGCTGGTTATCGTTTATTTACAATTTAAATTTCAATATTCCAAGATTAACTGAATTAAATGAAGAATATTTATTTTAATTACTAACGTTCTAAAATTGAAACATGACGTCATACAGAACAAGAAATTCTAATCAACAAAAAAAATTATTATTGTAATTATTGTGTAACATTGGTAAGATAATGGGGTTGCGCGTACCACCGGTTGAAAACCTCTGATTTAAAGTACCAAAGCTGGCTCAGTAAAGATGTTTGGAAAAAAAGAAGGGTTTTCCCATAGTGTATCCACGATAGTAGATTCGGTTACTACTGTTAGAGAATGGACAAACACTAAAGATATTGAAAATTAAATTACATAATAGGAACAAATAAATACAGAATAAATATACATATGGACAATAATCAATAATATATTGATCAATTACTATATTGACTTGTGATAATAACTTATTATTAACAATTTGATGTGATCTGTTAATTTATGCAATTATATTGATTTATTGGTTCTTGGTGACATTATAATAAAATAAAGCCTATACGAATAAATTTATCTTGTTTATTGATAATATTATAAATATCTATTTTTATTGTTTGTTATTATTATCATTATCATTATTATTATTGTTTTTATTATTATTATTATTATTGCTAGTAATATTATTATTATTTCTATTTGAATTGAGGTATGTATTATTATGTAAATCGAAACGGCTGTTTTGAAAGTTGATTTTGTTGCTGTGTATAATTATGTCACATACATTGACATAACCGTTTAGTACATTTATGTTTTAAAGATTTCTGATTTAAGTGAACTATGTTAAAAAGGAAAATTTTATTTTATTTTAAAAAAAGAAATTTTTTATTTTATAAATGAAAATATTACCATTCAAATAATTTGGAAAATTTAGAATTAATCTTTCAACCAAACGTGAATTAATAATTTATCAATATGATAATAAAGGTACAATTAAATCATAAAAAGCCAATTTTACAAATGCTGCAAAACACATTGCAATGAGATTTATTAGAAAATTAGAAAAAATTAAGAATTTCAGCTAAAACAACCCTCCTTATTTGATGATAAATTACAAAAATATATCCAAAATGAAATTGATTATTTAATAAAATATCATAGACTTACAAAATCGAATACAATGAAAATTATTTTAACATTGTCTAAATCTACATATAGTTTGAATCTTTTATTGAATTATTAGGAATACTTAACACTTTTATAAAAAACAAAAATGCATTAAAGAAGCTGGATGAATGGATAATTCCAAAAATAGTAACAATTAAAGTATGCACTTTTAAAACAGAAATTCTATTGACTTTAACAGAACAGAGCTTATTGACTTTCGATATGGAGTGTCAACAGGGATTTTATATATAAGTCGACTGATTTCTCAGTCAAACCACCCAAAAAATAAGAGCTTCTAAGAATTACAAATTCAGAAATTGATATTGGAATATAATTTAGAGCAGGGATGGCAAATAGGTTTTTATCAAAGTGCCAAAATAAACTAAATTTAAATTCAATTTTTTTCGCGTGCCCTCGTAACTTTTATTTGTTATATGTACCTATATATACATTTTTTATTCATTTTTTTATTCATTTTTTTATTCACAAGAAAACAGAAATAAATTTCAATATTTGAGTTCATGTGATAATATTTATTCAATATAAAGAAATAGTAAAAAAAATTATAAAGTTTAATAATAAATTTAATAAAAAATTCTTAAATTTTGTTAGAAGTTTTTTGCTTCATATTACTTGCAAGGTTTTTAATATCAGGATGGTATGTTGTCGATTGTAAGGTAATACAAGCTGCTGAGTCTTCTTCTGTTAATCTGTTTCTTGTCTTTGATAGTACATGATTAAGTACAGAAAAAAGACTCTCACAGTAATAAGTGGATGCAAAAATGGTTAACATTGCGATTGCTAATTTTTTTACAGAAGCAAATGCTTCTGGCATACTATTCCACACTTCCAATATCAAGTTTTCAATGCGGCATTCCGACTCTCCATCCTGTGACAATCGATGATATTCCAATTCTTCTATATTTTTTCGCATATTCACAAATTTTTTTGTCCAAATAGGATTAGATTTTCTAAATTTTCTAATTTCATCCAATTAATAAGGTTGTTATCGAAATCCTGTATATCGAATAAGTCCGGATAATTTACAATTTTCAACAGCCTATCAATTCTTTTAAAATCTTTAAATCGATTTGAAAATTGTTCTTTTATAGCTTCAAGAACTTTAGAAAATTCGTAATTAAAATTCCAATTAGTTTTTTTGAAAATTGTAGATTCATTTAAAAAACTTTTAAGTTTCGGAAAATTATTATGTTTTCCAGATGCGATATCTCTAGCAAAAATATCTAATTTAATTTCAAACCCCTTTATCAATCCAAACATAACTTCAATTGTTTTTCCTCGTCCTTGCAATTTTTTATTAAGAACGTTTAAATGTAATGTTACGTCGGTAAAAAACATTAATTTTGTTAACCATTCTGTATCATATAATTCTTTAAAACGATCCCTGTCGAATTCGTGTAAAAAAAGTCGAATTTCTTCCAAGCAATTCACAAATCGTTCTAAGGATGTCGCTCGACTTAGCCAACATTAAGAGAGTATCGTATTCGCAATCCATATCATTTAAAAGTTTTTTAAATTGTCTTTTATGCATGTCGCGTGCAACTACAAAATTTATGATTTTATTAACTTGTTCTGATATTTCTTTGAAATCGCTAGTTCCGAATTTTGCACAAAGAACTTGCTGATGAATAATGCAATGAAAGCCTATTATTGGATGACCAACTAGGTTTTGAAATAAATTAACAAAACCTATCTCTGGTCCAGTCATATTAGGAGCTCCATCTGTCGTTACAGAAATGATTTTTTTAATATTTATTTTAAGTTTGTTTAATTCATTGAATACAACTTCACAAATATCACTACCTCTTGTTCTTTCTGGGATATTTGCTAATTTTAAAAGTTCTTCGTGCATTTCATTATCTTTCGGATAACGTGCAATGATTGCTAATCGGGCAGATGACTTAATATCTGTTGATTCATCGAGGCAAATTGAAATGTAGTCACAGCTATTAACATCGTTGTAAAGTTGATCAGAAATATTCGCACTTATTTTTAAAATTCTATCTTTAACTGAATTTCGGCTTAGCTGGACTTCTCGAATTCTTTGAATAATCTTTTCTTTATTATTAAAATCTTGAAACAAACTTTCGGCCGCTTTTAACATAACCGTTTTTACAAACTCTCCATCAGAAAATGGTTTTGATTGCTTAGCAATCAAATAAGAAATTTCAAAACTAGCTTCTGTAACATTGCTGTTGGTTTTTACAAATTTTGATAATGAATTCGATTGATTTTCAGCTATCTTTAATCGTTGAGAAATTAGTTCTTTTCTTTCTTCAATATTTTTTTCGGCAATTTCTTTATGGTTGGTTTCAAAATGTCGCTTAATAGAAGACGTTCGACATACAATAATTTCAGAGCACAGACCGCACCGACTTTTATCTCCATGTTTAACAAAACCGTAATCAGCAGTCCAAGAGAGTACAAAGCTACGAATATCTTGTAGTTTTGGTTTTTTTGGTACCATTTTAATTCAGCAAAAAATAAATTTTATTTAAAATTAAACACAAATTTTATTGAACTGCACAAGTTAAAACAAAACTAAAAACTGATGTAAGAATATACAAGAATTATAACACAACCATATACGTATGTACAAAATAACCGTTATTTTGGCAAATAGGTTTTTATCAAAGTGCCAAAATAAACTAAATTTAATAATTAATTGCGTTATTTAATAACGCAAAGCCAACTAGAGAAAAAAATATAGAATTCAATTCAAGGCCGTTGATTAAAATTTTGGGTCCAAATTTTTTTTTAAAAAGCAGTAATTATTTTATAATAAGAATTTTTTCTACTTCTTTTTTTAAATTTCTTAGAGTGCCAGAAGTTTTTTGTCTGCGTGCCAAGTTTGGCACGCGTGCCATGTAATTGCCATCCCTGATTTAGAGCATACCTATTTACACATCCGAGCTCAGGAAGCTGCAAGCATTCAGATACGCACACGCATATATATATATATATATATATATATATATATATATATATATATATATATATATATATATATATATATATATATAAATATAACACAAATTGAAATATATTTGAGGTGACTGTTAACTTTATATTTTACAAAATTTGTAATTGTGATAATTAAATAAATTTATTGAACCAGTGTCTGTGTTCTTATTTATATAGGAATCATCAAGTTGAGATTTGAGAACCTCAACACTACTTTAACCTAAAATTCCTTTTCCTGAAATTAAAATTAAGACTCTAGATTAAACAGTATAAAAAACAAATGTTGGTATTTAATACTTTTAATACTTTTTTATTGATGATAGGGTCAACTAAATTCCATGCCTTGCTGATTCGATAGAAAAAATAAATTTTCCAATAAATAACTTGAAAATTCCAAATTAATTAATAATGTTTATGAACTATTTTGCGTGCGAGTTTCAACAATTTATAACTGATATCAACTATTAAAAACTTTGTGAATTTTCTCTTTACCTATTTGATTAGCTAAACCTATTTATACAATTTTAGAAATTGCTACACATCTATTTTTAGTAATTGTTTTATTGCTAAAGATATCCTATTTTATTTTTAGTAATATTTAAATTTGTAATCTTAAATAACTATTTATTTGAATTTCAATTAATATTTTTAGCCTTATAAAAATGACCTATTTTTTCTAAAATACCTATATTCTATCAACTACAACGCTAATATATGCGTGAACTATCTAATCCTTCTCAAATTTATGCAAATTTAAATATAGAATCAAGATTAAATCAATACTAATATCTTGTTTCAAATGTTATTCTATTTGTCCGGTTATTAGTCAACAAAGTTGGTTAATTTCTGACTACTCGTGTCCCTTTTATAAATCAAATAACTAAGACCCAACATATAACAAATCTATTGATTCTCAATTCGATTTACAAGTCGTTACAATATTTACCTTTTTCTTTCAAAATTTAAGTTAACGTGAAGGCAGATAGCCCAATGGGTGATCTCCTTTTCTGGAACGTTAAGTCGATTTAAAGTTTATATTCAAAGTTTATTTCTTTCGTTCGTTCTCTGCTTGATTCCTCTTTAATTCACCTCGAATAATTATTTTTCTGCTTTTCTGCAGGTCTCTTTATACTATATCCCCAAAAACATTTTAATTATCCTGCAATTATACCCGAAATTCAGCTGTAATTACTTCTACAACAAGCCAATTGTTCGGCTACACATTTGATGTTTATCTGAAAATCAGGCTTTGCGGGGCTACCCGTTAGTGGCTTGATTAATTTCAATTAATTTGTTATTTCATTATATCTTTCTATTGGTCCCTCACTAAATTTTTATTATCATTTTTGGACTCGTCTCATGATTTGGCATTCAACTATACCGGTTTCCCCGATCAATATAAATTTTATGAATTTTTAATTAATTTTTGTACTTTTATTATTTTGGTGTTTTTATTGATTTTAATGTGCTTCTGATTTTTTATGACTTTCTATATTAGCCCAATATATTTTAAAAATATAATAATTAATAAATGCTTATACATGGGTTGGTGAATCAGCGAGTATTCCTATTGAAAATATAAATCCAAAACAAATGTGGATAGTTTAATATTTAAATTCCATCACGGCCGATAATCTACAATTGAAAATATACAGTTTGATTTGTTCTTATTCGCACTTTGATATATTTTAACTTCACTCTGATTTATTCTTATATGTGTTGATGACATGGTGTGTTATTTAAAATTACGACTGCGTCTATGTTTTCTGCTTAGGTTTTGAATTTCTCTTATCTGTCTGTTCACTTTATCAGGTCGACTGACCCATTTATATAAAAAATTAAAGAATTATTTTATATTTTTAATAATTATAATTTACTTAATTATTTACTTAATTATCTATATTTATATTTATGGAAAAATAGTATTTAATTACTTTTTAATTATATTTTAAAAATTGCTTAAGCGCTATCAAACCTCACCCTAACATAAGAATAATCTTATTCTTGACAATAAAGGCACGAGTAAAGATATGAAAAATTTTGATAATATCAACAACGGTAGTAACAGTCTTTGATTGTAGGTGGTGGTGGTGATAACTAAAAGACAAAGTAAAATACCAATATTGAGGTTAATTATGATAAAATAGTATTATTAATGATAATTAGTAACAATGCTGATGAAATTTACTAACCAAAATCAGTGTTAAAGTTTTTTTATGAATATTGATAAAAATACTAATAAATTTGTATTTATATTAATTAACTGAGACCCAAGAAATTTAAACTTTTATTTCACAAAACAGTTTGTACAACTCTATTTAATCATCACTTTATTAAACTACAAGTTCCACTAACAATAATTACAATCTTCAACAATGATAGATAATTCTAAGTAAAGCTTCCGTTCAACACGATTGGCAGATAAACACTTGAAGTATTAAATCCGATAAACTCATTTTTACTGATAACCTATACGCACCTAACTCAACCAAAACTGGCACAGTCAAACCCCGCTTTATCGCCATTTGAGAAAACGAAATATTTTTGGCGATAAAGTGTGGTTTGAATAAAATAATTAAAAAAAACAAATAAAAAATCAACCTTGTTTATTAATAAATTTGTACAAGACATTTTCCTCTTTTTTATGAAATTTTTTTAAAAATCCTTTAATTATTTCCATTGATTGTGATATTTCCAGCTTTGATTTTTATTATTTTAACAATTTATTTTAATAAATTCATGGCGATAAAGCGGGGTGGCGGTATATCGGGGTTTGACTGTATTTTTTACTGATTTTGATTTGTATTTTATACTCCAAGCTATCTTTAATTATTTTGGTTTTGCAAGTTATTATTCTATGTGTCTGGGTTAAACTTTTACTAAAAAATAATTATTTTATTATTTTAACATAAGTTGTGAGCCAGGGCAATATTTTACCAACATCATCCTTAAAAAATCAAATATTCCCATCTAAACCGATCCCTCATTAAATCCAACTGACTATATACCCATATAAAGATCCTAAATTCCTTTCAAAACCCTTCCCTCATTAAATCCAACAGACTATATCCCATTAAAAAATCATATATTCCCATCTAAACCGATCCCCCATTAAATCTAACCGAATATATCCCCTTAAAAGTCGTATATTCCATTCTTAACCGATCTCTTACTAAATATTTCTACCCCTTTAAAATTCAATATATAACCGACTATATCCCTTAATTCTACCCACTTAAGGTTATATCCTCCTTTAATTCAGTCAGTCCTCTTAAAATCCTTAGAGAATTCTTCAAAAATATGAATTTTCATTAACTGTTACAGACATCAAACATTTTTCCATTGAAATAATTTAGTATCTATATAATAAGAACCCACTAAAAGATTAAAATTAACTAAAGTTTTCTACGAATATTTACCATCAAATACCTAACTAGAGATGATATATATTGATTGATAATAATTCTTCAACGATTCAGCCAATCAAAGTCCTTGATAAAGTTAACTGGTTTTTTATCTTATGTTTTTTAAAAGTTCATCAATGTGTAAATGGAAATATTCTTAGAAAATTATTGAAAAGATTATTTAGTCAAATTCAATTACATTACAAAGTTATCATCAAAAACTTATTCTATCACTTGATTATTAATCTAATTGTCATTGAAATTAATTTTTATTTAAAATTTAAAAACAATTCAATAAAATACAGCTAATTATCAAGAAATTAATTAAATTTATCAATTAAATTTATCATCATTAAAACCTTTAATTTTAAAATATTCTTTCAGTCAACATGAAATTCTTAGAAAATTATTCAATATTCTCATCAAAATTTAACCTATCACTTGATTAACTGTCATTAAAAATAATTTTTATTTAAAATTTAAAAAAAACCAATCAATAGAAATTAATTAAATTTACCTTAGAATTATCATTAAATTTTTAAATATTCATTCAATCAACATGAAATTCACGAAAATGATAAAAATTCACAAAAATAATAGAAATTTACAAAAATAATAGAAATTCATAAAAATGATAGAAATTAACAAAAAATGGTAAAAATTCACTTGAATATTTACAAAAGCCATCAACAAAAAATTATCAATGAATGCCTTAAACAACAAATTTGCCTGAATAATCATTCAAATAAAAGCATTAAAACACACCAGTTCAAGCATTTCAATTTGAATTTTATTTGATTAGTGAACCAGTTTACAATTAGAAAAATATTGCCAATTATTTTTCGATTTAAATTGTATGCGTTTTCGATTTTGCAAATTGACATTTATTTTGAAAGCTTTTCTTATTGTGTATTAAACATGGAATTGAAGCTGTTATAAAATGAATTCTAGAACGTAATAACATTATTTCAACAAAAAATTAATTTAAATGAATTATTATAATAAATGTAAACTCGGGCGAAACCGGGTAGAACAGCTAGTACACTATAAAAGCCATTATGTGCACTTAAAATATGCACTTTCATATCAAAACCAAATTAACAAAATTTGATATTTATTCCAAATTTTGTATAATTTTATATATAAATAACAAGATCAAATCTTTGGCAAAGTCTTCACCCAAACTTCTAACCGAATCATCAACTAGTCTAGCAATTGTTGTTTGATTAGCCGAATCAAGAGTGCAGTATTCAATAAAAATTTTTTGTTTGAAATCAGCTCATCATTATCCAAAATAAAAAAAATAAGTTTGACACGTATCTACCAGCAGCATCTGTAGTTTCATTAACCACAAAAAACGGTTTTTAATGAAGCTTTTTATGTTATGCACAGTTGCGTTATATAGATTTATTATGTGATTTGAACGAAGAGTAGTAGTGATCCGTGTATTTTTCAAGAAAAGGACGAATTTTTTCGTTGCGAATTTTTGTATAACGGTAAATCTGCAGCAATAATGCACAGCACAAATAATCTCCGAATTGGGCATCAAATGAAGATATGGAAAGTTTTCCAATCAACTGCTGTGTTGCCTTCTTCGCAATACATCGTTCGTTGAGTTAAATATGCTTTGCACTTTCTAGATGCTGTTTTACGGTAAATATTTTCTCTGCAGACACTGACTTATTGCACACCTTACAGTACGGTATTTTTCCATCGGTTTTGAAGTCTGGATATCGACTTACATAAAGATTCAATCTGTTCGAAATTGATTGATTTTCCTTTGGCATAATTTCTAAATTTTTGCTGGATGCGAGTAAAGACTTAACAACTTTTCTAGAAATAGGTGCGACAGAATAAACCCATGTACTTTTACATACTTTTTATATACTTTTTATACATACTTTTTTAAATGGATATTTAAAGCACTTTTTTATTGCCACAAAAAGAATTCAAAAATGATTACTCGATTACATTTTGGCTACAAAGACAATTTATTTTTAGTTATTCCTAAAAATCACAACTGTAAGGTAATATTTATTTGTTTATTGAATAATGCCAAATTCAATTGAGTGATAAATTTGTGAATAACGTTTCGCAATGGTAATTTAAATATTATTAAAATTTAATTAATTATGAGATTGCAATTATCTTTATCGTGCGTATTAAATAGAATTGCATTATTTCATTGTTATCAAAATACAGTTTTTAAGGAGTAAAACGATCTGGAATGAATATTGTACTATAAGCGGTGTATATTTTGTTGGTTTTTTTGATTAAGCAAAATATGCATTTATGCTTAAAATATGCCAAAAATGCATATTTTCGGTTGCCCTTCTGATTACTAACAAGTCTAATAATTATTTATACTAGAATTATTTAAGTTATTAATTATTTTTAGTAATTTGAAATATATTGTAATTAGATAAAATACTCTTTTTACTTATAATTACCTAAATTGGAAATATAAATTTATTTTATATATTATTTTCTAAAATTAGTAATTATTTATTTACAACTGAATATGCTTAATTTTTTAGGCAAGCACTGTGTAAGGACAAGCCCAACCCTGACAGTAGCGTATTTTTTAAGTTTTACCTCTGAACGTCATTCATTGTTTTTGAAACAGTTGCATTCAGCACATATCCTGCCTTATTGGACGGGCATTCATTAAATTTCATTTAAGACATATTTTGCCTCATCAAATGGGTATTCATTGATTTTTATACGTGTGTCTTTTACACATTTGCTATCCCATCAAATGGGTATTTATTAAAATTATTTCTGGGGTATTTTTATGATTGTTGAATATTTTTATTGACTAAGATTTATCACTTATTATTTGAGCAATTGGCATGTTTTATTATATAAAAGTCTGGTTCCACATCTCTCAGTCCCGGCGCCCTCTGCACCATCCAAGCAAAATTGAATTGAAAGATATAAATAATTTCTATATTTTTCAAAATCTCCCGCTATTTCGTGAAATTCTTGATTCAGTCATTACAGTTTAATGTCAAATGTGAAAGGGTTGGATGAGTTGACTTATATACGGGCTAATCTGGATGAGTGTGACGATTCATGTTGATAGTCATGTGTTCGGTGGTCATTCATTTCAGTGCATTCATACCGATCTATAATACTTTCTCTTACAGGAACTGGTGTGCCGAACCATTTCAAACCGAATCGTGTTATATCCACTCAGTGAAAACTATTGTGCTGACTAAATTTCTAATGTTGTTTTGATGTTTATATATTATATACTGGATAACAATATTCGGCGGTACTCTGCGAGACATTTGTCGTTAGTCATGGTTTTAATCAATTTTCTCGTAGCATAATGCACGTGTTCTAAACCATTTCCATCGGCAAGGGCCGAGTGGAGTGCTTGAATCATCTTTCTTAAACCTTTATCGGAATCGTGACTGTAATCGATATTTTAAAGTGGCCAGGCGATGTTTATATCACTAGTAAAGTGTCTCACCTATCGTGACATTTTATGAATATTTTATGAACATTATATCTTTTTTGATGCAGTTCTCGATGTTGTGGTCTTACATTTATACGCAAAGTTTTTGCGAAATTTTCACTAAGTTGTCGGAATTACGGTGATTACTCAAATAGACAGGCTTTTGTTTACTCATGTTGGGCTAGAACTGACTTCTAGACCCAAAGTTCTAATTGTGACCGAAATGTGTAGGTACACAGCATACAAAAAGCAAAAAGTATAGTTAAATATTAAAACCTACACCAAATAAACAATGGTAATTAAAGGAGAAAACAACAAAATTAATAAACACATAAATTAAATAAAATCATACCAAAGCAAGAAGTTATGCAAAAACTAACTCAAAAATAACCAAATAAACATAGAATTACCAAAAGCAAACTCGAATAACTTAAAAGACGATAAAAACAGTAAAACATTCCAGAAAAACCCAGAACATTCTATAAAAATGGCGATGACCATCACAACAGTCATCTAGAACAACAAAAGTTAAAGAAAATAAATAAATTAGTATTAAAAACAAAAATCTGAAAAAGAAATTCATAAAAACATCAGTTAAAATAAAAATTAAATTAAAAGTAAAATAGAATGTTCTGGAACCGTTCCAAATCCATCATGGACGTAAATTAATGAAAAAATAATTAGAAAATAAAATTTAAAAATAAAAACAAAAATTATA
Source organism: Schmidtea polychroa (assembly GCA_959609185.1). Taxonomy (NCBI): domain Eukaryota; kingdom Metazoa; phylum Platyhelminthes; order Tricladida; family Dugesiidae; genus Schmidtea; species Schmidtea polychroa. The sequence continues at coordinate 183,589 of CAUHTR010007901.1, forward strand.
GCACTAAAATTTCCATTAAAAATATCAAAATCACGAAATAGAAAATTCTGGAATAAAAAGAATTCGAGTTTGTTTTAATGCATCAATACATACACGTGTACAAAATAGGTATATATACCGACGCATTTTGGTCACAATTTAATCTTTTTGTATGCCAAAAATTTTTGTAACGAATTCGGACAACATCGAAAGTAAGGATTGTTACTTGTATCATTGTTATATTATATTATATTTACTTTGAAATATGTTTTAATTCTGTTTTTGTTATTTTATTCCTCCTACTATTACGAAACAAGAGTGACCAGCATTGTGAACGGGTTATAGTCACTATGCTGATCAGCCTTGTTTTCAATTTAAAGACTACATGCACCATTTTTGGGTCTACGACCCCACATGCATAAAATCTAAACCCTTTTTATTAACCGGAGGTCGCCACGAACTAATGGTTCTAACCAGGAGTAGGGCGGTAAACCCATACCGGTAGTTGGCATAGTCATAGGGACTATGCGGACGAAATAAACTTCGGGAAAGTAATCGCGGGAAACATACTACAATAAGGCCTATCGTACCGTATCCAGTTGGGTCGGGAAAGTAGGAAAATTTTAATTAAATTGACTTTTTCATTAACTTACATACCAAAAATAAACACTTAACTGTATATAAGAAATACATCACTAGGATCATCTAAACGGGAACTGTCCCAGACTCAAATTTATACAAAGGCTCTCGTAGTCGGCTAATTGCACAAACTACTGTTCAGTATGTTGATAAATTCTGTTAATATTATTCATAATTTTATTTAATGTAATGATATATTATCATAAACTAAAATCATTTCGAAAACGTTCATAATTACCTCTATATTGAAATCTACCTTATATAAAATCTTTAAAGATGTTTGTACCTTAATAACCCCCATAACTTTCCGTAAATGATTCCCATATGTAGTAATCTTATAATACTATAAACTTACGCTTATTATTATTGTAATTTGCCTTATTGTTATTGTTATTATCAATATTATCATTATCATTATTATGATTATTATTATTATTATTATTACTATTATCATTATTATTATTATTATTATGATCGTTAATATTATTATTAGTATGATTATTATTATCATAATCATTATTATTATGGTTATTCTTAGTAATATTAGTATTGTTATTCCTATCCTGATGATTATTACTATTATTATTATTAGCATTATGGTTATTATTATTACTATTCTGATTATTATTATTATTATTATTATTATTATTATTATTATTATTATTATTATTATTATTATTATTATTATTATTATTATTATTATTATCATCATTAATCCTATTATTATTCTTATTAATATTATCATTGTTATTCTTATCCTTATGAATATTATTATTGTTATTATTATTATTATTATTATTATTATTATTATTATTATTATTATTATTATTATTATTATTATTACTATTTTTATCATCTCCATCCTTCTTACTAATATTATTGTTACACGGAGTATTATTATTATTAATATATTTCGTATTATTATCATTACTATTAATTTAATATTACTATTACAATGAGTATTATTATTATTACTATTAATTTAATATTGTTATTACAATGGGTATTATTGTTAAAATATTTCGTAACATCATCATTACTATGATTATTACTATTAATATTTCGTGTCACTATTATTACATTTACTTTAATATTATCTTTACCATGAGTGTTATCATTAACGTATTTCGTATCATGATGATTACTATTATTGTTACTAACCTCATTCTTAAGGTTATTATTATTATTGCTATTAGGGTTAATACTACATTTTCACCCTAGTCATTTCTATTATTATTGTCCCTACCTCTAGTAGGACATTATTAATCAATTAGGAATTTTTATTTTAGTAAAATTTAGCGATTTGGGATCCCCCTATGGCTGAAATTAATCGCAAGAACCCTACCCTGTTACTATATAACCTACTTCAACAGATATATTGATTTTCCTAATGTTACTAAAAATAGAACCGATATCGATTTCCTTTTCCTTATATAAAATGCAGCCAATAAAACTGATCCTATTTATGGAAACAACCCTGCAAATTAAGGGGAGCCCTCGCCGAGTTTACCCTAACCATCTAAATAGCCGAGACATACATACTCATAAACAAGCCAATCAACATCAGCTAAGACAGCAGGAACTCTAATCCTCGTGTGAAACCCATGACACCTCGGCGGATTTAACCCTGGGACCCCAGAAGCAGATCCCATACATACCAGAAAGGACAAGGGATATTTTCCCCAAGAGCGACTGCTTAAGCTAGAATGTATACCCGGTACAACTATACACTAGGAATAATGAGGAGCCTATATTATAGTGATAACCGCTAATTACTGAAAATGAAAACCAGAAAAAAACTAACAAAATTGTTTAATAACTATTCCTTACGCAAAGTAAATTATTTACTTAAATACCACAAAAGCGAAAGATCATTTAATGAAATCAAAACATTTATTTAATAAATCATTTTAGCCATTGTAAAAATCTTACTGATGATGTGGAAGGGTGAATGAAAGGAGAGCCACTCTTAATTCCCGCAAGTTCGAATTTTTTTAAATTCCCACGGCATAGTTCCAAATTTGAAATAAAAAATTTTCCATCTGAACTCCTCATAAATTGAGCATATTGGCATATATTGTGTCGACGCCAAACAATATTATATCGCATACATTATCCGAGGGAAATGTCATGCCCAAAACGGAGGTTTTTGGAAATCCAGATCTGAAATAAAACGAATTTAACAAGATCCAAATTTGACTTACCCATTAACTGGCATTAGATGATTTGGCCACCTACAACCACTATGGTCAAGGATTGCGAAGAGCCGAAATAAATTCGGACAGTTAACAATGCCGTTTTCCATAGTGGGTCTTAGTAGCATAATTTTGATCGAAAAAGAAAATTCTTTTTTTAAAAAAGGGAAATTATTGTGAAATAATAAATTAAATTTTTAATTTAGATAAACAAATTCATTCGGATAGGCAATTCTAATTTGATTTATGAAATCCAAATTTTTCAGTTCATTAATTCATTCAAATATTTATTTAATTTAATTCATGCAATTTCATTCAAATATCAAATATCTAGTTTAATTTAATTTAGGCAATTTCATTCAAATATCAAACATTTATTTTAATTTAATTTATGCAATTTCTTTCAAATATCTATTTTAATGCGAAATTGTCTACCTAAATTTTGCCCTGTCCCTCTTAAGTTGATAACCTAAGTCACCAATCTGAAATGTAGGAACTGGATTTAATTTAGTAATCTGGAACTAATTTATTGAATTGGGTATATGGACTAAATATAGACTTATAAACTAGTTACTTTGCCTAAAAATCATGGTCTGTTGAATTGATTGTGTGTTATGCGTGTATATAAATTGTACTGAGGTATTTGGATGTTTTGGAGTGTTCAAACGTAACAGAAGTGCAAGGATTTGTTCTAATATTTTGTCTATATTACAGTCATGCCCAACACCAGGTCAAGGAATATGCAGGTCGGCCCCTCATCAGTCGATTCGAGCCTAGAAATTACCGGCGAGGAAGCAGACGAAGCCGTCCGCTTGAGAGAGGAATCGGAAATCGCTCGCCTAAGGTCCAGATGGATCTGGTATAAGATCCATGACTGGACCTATCAGAATGTGATCCCCGTAATCCCGAAGGTGGAGCCTTACCTCAACCGCGCGTCGTTAGCCTTGATCGACGCTTTTGACGAAGTGACGGGGGCGATAGACCGATTGCACCAGCTCGAGAAAGCGACTCTGGCTGGCGAAGTAAAAGACTGCGACGGCTATGCTCGAGCCCAATGTCACCCGAAACGGACTGCGGCTCTTCAACGTGGACTAAAATACCCAAGACGGCCTCAACAAGGACCAGGACGACCAAGGAAATGCGGACGCACGCGAACGTCCACCCGCTCGACCCAGGAGAGCGCGGGATCGGAGGATAGACGGAAAACTCGGAATCAACACTAATCATTTTGTGCTGACCTTAGTGTCAGGTGTATTAAGTGATATTATGTACTGGATTAAAACTTTTTAATCCGGGATTGAATAAAATATGTTAGATTTCAACGGTTCATCATAATTATTTAAGGTTTGTTTGTGGCTTGGTGGTCGATGACAACTTAAATGTGTGGATTGTTTGAATTATTGTAAGGTCCATGACGGGGAATATCATTGTTGTTGCCTACACTTTTCTATTGCGCCAACAACCCTATAGGTTGAGTAAGATAAATAGGTCTCGGGCTTGGGGCGCGCGTAGCGAAGAACGACGACGAGGGGATTACCTTCTTTTAGCCTTAATGCCCATAATAATGCTCGACCCTCGATGTCGATGTAAAAATCATTGATCTTATCTTCGTTTAGTGCAGAAACTCTTGGAAGAAATGCGAGCCGATAGGGAACAGGCACAACGACAGGTAGATGAATACCGGACTAAGTGGACACGAGTCAAGGCCCACTGTCGGAACTTAGAGTGCACGTGGTTCCCACCAGCGGAGATGAAGAAGAGGATGAAGTTGATCACCCAACTACAACTTCAGAAGGCTCAAGACCAGATGGAGTTACGGGCCCTCCGCTTAAGGGTGAGGGAACTGGAAGTCAAGGTGCATCAACAGGAGCTGGAGCGAGAGGTCATCGCCAAGATCCGGCCTTTAGATGAGTTGCTCCATCGACCGAAAGAATATGCCCCCACTGCAGTAGGCCCAAGGAAGAAGATTCGGCCGGGAAAAGCGGCACGAGCGAAGATAAGGTAGGCCAGCCAGGCCCAATTAGCTCTCCAGGCTACTGAATCAGAAGCTACACCAAGAGAACCAACCAGCACACGATAAGCTATTCCTGTCGTCCAAATAAATCTTCCCTAGTGCGTCCATAGCGGGCATTTTGATTTTCTTTTATTATAATGCTAATTGTTGTAACGGGGACGAAAAGAAATCGGACATAGGCCTTCTATCGGCAGTCCGTGAACCCCAGTGGGTACTAGACAATTATAGTATGTTAAGCATGCTCACTTTTTGCTAGTGCCCAAACCCTTGATACAGTACCAACGTTGATTGCTCAACGGGTATCAAGTGGTCAGCTAAAACTTGTATTTTGGGTTACGCTGGAAACAGCACGAGGAGGTAAAGATTTAACAGTACCTGTAACCCACCACTCATTACCATTATTTCTGCAAATTTATGAGTGAGATTAAAATTATGGATTGGGGTCCCCAAAATAAAATATTCAATAAATACAATTTAATTAAAAATAAATAAAGAAATTATTACCTATGTGGAAAACTGGAGCGGAAACAAGAGGATAATGAAAACAGACCTACTTCCAAAATCATTAAAGTTGATTAGTTTGAATTCGCGAAACAACATCTTTGAGCAAATTTGAGATGTTGCCTGTTTAATTATTTTGTTTTCAACCAATTTGTATTGGTGTTCTATGGATGATTTACTTATCACGACTCAGAGGAACCTCACAATGAACAGAGATCGAACTATGGTTAGGATATGAACACTCATTTAAGAAGTAAGTACCTAAGACCCCATGCAGAACTGTTGCTGTAGATCGATAGTATATCCGTGGGATTGGTACTGTATGCAGTGGCGGTGTACACGAGTAAAGGTGACCCCTCTTATTTGGACTGCTCTACTGGTGCAAGCCTATAGCTATGACCGTAGATTGAAGTCTTATACTTTAAAACATATATCACAAACCTATATCAGTCTATCTGCTTATAATGGTGGGTAATCAAACTAGTAGAAATAGTCTGTTAAAAAAAACTCGATGGTTAAATTACTGACTTTTACTATTGTATCGTGGTTAGATAGATTTTATTAGGTTTAGACGCTAATAAAATCTGTTGAGGTCTCGAGAAAAATTGAGATTCTCAGTCAACGTTACCGCACAGTAAACATGAATTCATGAATTTCTGCGCAGTTATCACATTGAAAAGACCTGGGAAATTGTCAATGTAAATTTAATCACCAGCAGTGGGAGACCGACCGGGAACAATCAGCTCCTAAATATCATTACCTTTGTAATGATCACGATCTTTAACTGGGTTTTTCGATAGTTTATTGCACAAGTAACAAATGGTTGAAGAATGAAAGGATCTTTTCTGGTCAGAAGAAAGAAATTCCATTTTATTTTTGGAATTATTTAAAAAGTAAGGTAAAACTATTTTTTCACCAATGTCATTTATTTCATTCAAAAACTGTTCAATACAGTTTAAACCATAAAAACTTTTATATATCTTTTCGCCAGTAAAATTATTAATTAATAATATACCGGCAGAAATAGGCAAAAGTGGAGCTGAAACTATTTATCGTCCTTAGATGAAACACCATCAAAATCACCATATACAACAAAAGGAGGAGTCACAATCTTAGACAAATCTTTAAATATCAAGTTCTTATCGGAAGGTAAACTATATAAAGTTGTACCTAGTTCGTTTTTCTCACATAATGCCTGATGTTTCTTAAAGGTTTCTGCCAATCTGAATCCATTCAAGCATCGTTCACACCAAATACTCCGAATTCTAATATTTGAAACAGTCTTACAATTCAAAAGCCTGTCAAGATTAGTAACTGCTATGTAATGAAAAGAGTCACTTTCCTCCAACAAAATTAAGTGATTAAGAATTTCACCTACAACTTTAGACCTATGTATACTTCTTTATAATTAACATTTATTAAGTCGAATTCATCATACGAAAGATAGATCATATACAGGATTTTTTGTCGGGATATTGCACAATTTCATTGGCAAATCAGAGGAGTCAAAGACAAGATCTGATGGATTATAGCTAGATGGTCTATTTCTGTCATGTCTACCAACCTCATCATATAGACAAAATACTATAGATGAAACCCATATCGTCAGTGTTTTGCACATTATCTGTACAATATTTTAAGGATAATTTTTGAGTAGTATCAATACTTCCGTGATCGCTAAACCTACTTATTTGTGAATATTTTGTAAATTTAAAACTAATTTCCTTAATTTTTAATTGAACTGTTGCTACCATTTTCACAGACTTTAGTTATTTTTTCATTCAAAACAGGAATACCGTCATCTAATAAGTAGAGTTTGCAAAAAAACCGGTTTTTGCAAACCGCGGTTTTCGGTTTTTCAAATTTGAGAAACCGCGGTTTTCGGTTCGGTTTTCGGTTTCTAAAAAAGTAAAAGGAAATAAAAAGGCATAAGTATATTTATTGCTTTTTCAATAATATATTTCTATTTAAAAGTATAATGTATTTCATACAAGAAATATATATAATAAAATCATAGCTGCAACATATAAAATAGTAATAATGTTGTTTAATAAATAATATAACAATATTCCTATTCTGTCGACAATGCAGATATGAATTTCTAATTCACTTACATTGTTCACAGAGAATATAAAATAACACAGATAATTAATAGTATTTTGTTTATACATATACTATAGTTCAGTAATATTAGTATATGTATGTAATCGTACATTTGTACAACTAATATAAATAAAAATTAAAATAAGTAAAATAGAAAATTTCATTTAGCTGTTATTGGAATACAATAACCAAAATTATATTGCATTATTGCAGATTTTTGATATTTAGTTAATTAAGAACTATTATTTATTCGATAATGTTTCAAAAATACTAAAGAATTAAGCGAATAATTACTAAGGCGTGATCTTAATTTTCTACTAAAGTTCGAAGACGTGGAAAATACCCGCTCCGATTCTGTAGACGTTGGGCGTACTGTTAAAATAGCATCGTATAGTTGTTGAAGAACTGTTGTTCTTTTGCCTGTTTTCTTATATATAGCAAATTCATCTTTAAGAGAACTAAATGGCTTTGCAGCTACTTCTTTTGCAGCAGAATTAATAGCAGCATTTATTTCATCTGATAAAGATGTAAATGTAATATTCTGATCAGTTGGAGAATTGGTTTCACACAGAAATTCTTCACAATTATCGATTTGGTTTGGATACAACCTATTCAATAAACGAGTGCCAAAACTTAAATTTTCTCTTGTGGGTACAACTTGTTGAAGAAGGCATGACAACAAAGAACTCAATTCCCGATTCTGTCTTGAATTTAAGCGTGTTTTTATATTTTCTCGTAATTGGGTTATAATTATGTATGTATCTCCCGCACAATTCGAATTTTTTTATTTTACGTAGTTTTAAATGAAATATTTTTTGAAAACCGAAAACCGCGGTTTCTGCAGACGGTTTCCGGTTACGGTTTTTTGAGACGAAAACCGCGGTTTCGGTTTCCGGTTAACCGAACCGTGCAAACTCTACTAATAAGGTATCACTCATGGGTTTCGCCGAATTAGATATTATAAAAGACTGAAATTTTGCATCTTTTTCAAATTCTACATCAATGCAGAATTGAAATGTAACATATCCCATTTCGGATATAACAAAATTTAATTTATTTAATAATGGTGCAGAGAAAATTAATTTATTTAAATTTAAAGAAACCATTTTAACAATTGCATGTGCCTTATTCAAATTAAATCTTCATCATCGGAAATTACGAATAGTTGGTTGTGGGAAAACAGTAACAATTCGTCTTTTATTTAGATTAATTGATGCAAAAAGATTCTTCTTTGTACAAGAAAATTGATTTAAATGTGCACAGCTTTGACTGTGAAAGTCAAAAAAGGTTGTATTTTAGGAGCTCTTACAAATGGAATATATAAAGAAGGTAACTCGTTTATTCACATATCGATAGTATTTTTCCATTATTTCATGCCAATTGCTGTCATATGGACTGGCTTTACATTGACAACAATTCGGGTAAAGATTCCCTTAATTATAAAATACCATTAAAATTATTCAAAAGTTTTTTTTAAATATCATAAAATAAAAGAAACTCGATATATAATTGTATTTATTACACAAAATATTATTATTATTGCTAAATAATATTAAAGAAATCTGATTAAATTAGTGTTTACGCAAAAATTTGCAAATTATTATTATTATTTATTACAAGAAATATTTACAAAATTTATTACTAAAAATATTTACTAAATTAAAAATATTAATATTTACTTAAATTAAATTATTAATTATATTAAAATTCCTTTAAATCATAAAAGTAATCAATACTTACATTGAAAATATTCATTTCGATTTATTTACATATTGACATAAATTTCTCTTCATTCGTATTACCTAAATTATTAATTAAATCAATAAATAAAAATTGTGTTTACTTTTTCTTTTCAAATTTCCTTCAATCTTCGATTTCAAATTGTTTTCATTATCTAATAATGAATTATCTAAATTAATTAATCAATAAATTAAAATTTACCAAATTTCTGAATTTTTCCTCGGACATTCATAACGTTTTTTATTAAACAATTAATTTTTAAAGGTTAACTATTTGTTAAATGTCACTAATGATAGATTATTGTTTATAGACTGAAGATAATAAACACGAACAAATTTTAGACAATCAAAATCAAGGAAGAGGTAGGAAAAATAAATAAATTACGTTGCGGTATTTTAAAACTTAAATATATTTTAAAAACACATTTTGACGCTAAAGTTGACATTTAACAAAGATATAATAAAACTAAAATTATTAAGTCAAAGATGCAATAATTAAAACAAAATATATTGCATACAGAATACATTATATATTTGATGGACAAATCTTCTAGAAAATTATAACTATTAAGATTTTCATCCGTTACAACATTAATATCTGTTTGCAAATCACTAAATAATTTAATAAATTTTACACTCAAAAACTTGTCTTTCTTATTTTTGTTATTTAAACAAATTTCAATTTTCCTTTTAAAATATTTTTCGATAAATATATTTTTTAAGAATGCTAAATTTCAGTCTTCTTTTTAAAATATTTTTCAATAAAAATATTTTTTTAAATTTAACAAAATTTCAAATTAAATCTTTAAGAATCTATCAAATTCCTCATATCCCCCTCCTTAAGAAATTTTTTAAGTTTTTTCACGTTTCTGTCAATCTTTTTACCATTCTGGTTAATTAAGATATATCGTCTGTCATGCACTTTCTCGATTACTTTATATGGTCCCTCATATCTGTTCTGGCTTTTGTTGCGTGTTTCTAATTTTACTAACGCCCCTTCGTCTATATTGAATTTCCTCATTGTTTGTTCTTCTTGTTCTTCCTTTACCAGTTTTTCCTTTGACCCGTACCATTTTTCCCTGCTAATCTTTTTTCCAAAAACTATCTCTGTCTGGCTTTATCCTGTCGTTTTTTTTTGGTTGCATTTAATGTAAATTCGATTTCTGTTAGTATCTCTTCCCAATCCGTCTTCCTTCTGTCTAGTAAAGTAGCATTTATCAGCTCTCGTATTGTCCTGAATTGCCTTTCTATCTGTCCATTTGTTTGGTGATGGTGTGGATTCGAAAAAAACATAAATTAATATCAAGTCTCTTTGTGAATTCTCTCATCATTCCTGATTCAAACGCTTTCCCACAACAACTCTTATCTCCTTTGGACATCCAAATCTTAAAATCCATTTTTCTAAAATCGTTTTCTTTATTGTTTCCTCGTCTTGTCTTGTTATAGCTGTCAAGACTTAATACTTGCTATACTGGTCTATTATACCCAATATATACTTCTAACGTCCTTTTGTTTCTTGCATTGGTCCAAATATATCCACGAATATAATTTCGAACATTTCGGTTGATTCTAGTTTTTTTACTGGTTCCTTCGTTGTAATTGTTATAGCCTTGGTTTTTTGACAAGTTTCACAACTTCGAATAGTTTTCTGAATCTGACTCCACAGGTTTTTCCCAATATGTCATATAATCAGCTATCTTCTTGACTCCAGGATGACACAATTGTCTATGTATTTCCTTTATGGTTTCTTGTATCTCGTTTTCAGGTACCATCATTTTCTTTCGTAATTCTTCTTCCAAATTTATTTGTTGATTGGTTCTTCTACCTTCTTCACTGATCGAGTCTAGTAATCTAGTTTTTATCTTTCCATTCTTAGCTTCTTCGTGAGCCATTTTACATTGAACACACGTTTCACATTTAGTTCTGTATACCATGCTGCATTTTGGTGATTAACACCCTTTCTATATTCAACTATTATATCTTAACTGCTTAAATAATTGATCCAGGTTTGGAATTGTGAAGTAATTGGCTTCTTGGTTGTCATCATAAATGTGATCGCCTTGTGGTCTGTCCTTAGCGTGAATCTCCTTCGTAGAGATAGTGCTTAAAATGAATACAAAAATAGTATACTGCCAATAGTTCCTTCCTTGTAATGCAATATCCTTTTTCATGGCTCATCGTCAAGTGTGATCCATACGCAATTACTCTCTTCTTTCCATCTTTATCTCTTGTGAAAGCACTGCTCCAATGGTATCAAAACTGGCATCAGTAACTAAAATGAACTCCTTTCTCAGATCCGGAAAGCATACTTTCAATTATTCTCCACCGACCTTCAATCACATCGATACTGTTTTCCAATAATTTTTTTCACTAACTTTCAATAATTCTCAGCCGACTTTCAATCACGACTGTACTATTTTTCCAATTTTTTTTTCAATAACTTTCAATAATTCTCCGCCAACTTTCTATCACGTCGGTACTATTTTTCCAAAAGTTTTTTCAATAACTTTACTTCTCCGCCGACTTTCAATCACGTCGGGCTCACCAGAATATATGTTGGGTTTTAGTTAATTTAAGTCGGTAACCTCTGACTCCTCGTGTCCTTTTAATCAAAACAATTATTACTAAATATATGTATATATGGTGGTGGGACAAAATGGTACGGACAAAATGGTATGAGGACAAAATGGTATTGGACAAAATGGTACGGACAAAATGGTACTAGGATTAAATGGTATGGACAAAATGAATAAAAAAAATAACGAACTAAACTGATAGAATAACCAATAAAAATGCATTTTGATAAATACCATGTCACTTTAGATAGGCTAATTGTTATTAGCAAATTAGCTCAATTAGAAGTTTGAAATGTTAACAACCTGCATATATAAGGCAACGGCCAAATATAAGTTATTTTTAATATTCTTTATTGCAAAAAATCGTAATCAACAAAATCAATCTACCGTGAATAATAATAATAATAATAATACACATATTTGCTAACGCGCCAGTGTAAACCGAAAAGTGTTTACTGTTTAAGCATAAACGAAACATTGTAACTGAGTAGGCCTATAGTCTTAGATGTTTGACACTAGTTTTTTTTTAAATTTATTTATTCATTATAATTTATATATTGTCTAGATTTTTGGATTGTTTTTAATATTATTAAACGAAAGACAGAAAGAGCCAGACATTTATGCTAAATAAAAACAAATTACTTATGTGTTAAGGCAATAATTAATTAAATGCATTTGAAAAAAAAATAAACTTATTATTCTATTTAACCAAAGTCAAATCTATATAATTTAATACTAGTACCATTTTGTCAAAATTCATTTTGTCCTAGAACCGTATATATATATATATATATATATATATATATATATATATATATATATATATATATATATATATGTGTGTGTGTGTGTGTGTGTGTGTGTTGTGTATGTTTAATAAGAAGAGTGGTAGAACCCGATAGAGTCACCTATAAAAATATGTGGTGGGACAATCGGGGTTCTAGGTATGTGTGGGTATGTAGTGCGATGGATATAATACCAAAAATAACGGTTAATTTAAGTAGCAACTTTTATTATCATGAAATGTAATAATAAAACGCACTTTATCGAGAGACTGATCACTTTTCACTTTATATAGAAAATTCAGGAAATTCTCGTGGAGATTGTTTTGATATTCCAAACAAAGATTCCCAACAAATATTGCTTTTCACTTTATATAGAAAGTTCAGGAAATTCTCGTGGAGCTTGTTTTGATATTCCAAACAAATAATCCCAATAAATATGTATATGTTGTTTAAATTGTTTGGTACTGACTTTTCCATTCTTACAGTCGACTATTAGGTTGAAGTTTGAGAGGAAATCTGCTCCTAAAATGGCTTGTTTGACTTCAGCGATAGTGAATTGCTAATTGTATTGTGTGTTGTTGATGGTGATGTTAATGTTTTGTTTTCCGAACGTTTTAATTAGGCTGCTGTTTGCTGCGCACAAATTCGCGGTTTCATTTTGTGTTTTTATATAGGTAATTCGGTAACAATGAAATTATTGAACCTGAATCAAAATTAAGGCCATTGTTATGCACCGTGAATGTTTAGCTGTCATCAATTGTCGGTGCTATCATTGGTGACTTTATATGTTTCCCGACTCTTCTTTGTCGAAGGAGCAAGGTTTATTGCATTTCTATGCTTTATTCCAAAATTTATTGTGGTAGTAATAATAGTTTCGGTTTGTCCATTTATTAGTGTTGTTCCATGTTTTGTTTCTGTCAAAGCTGCAGCGGCTACCAGATCTTGTATTTTGTCTGGGATAATTTTGCCTGTTTTCATAATTTTGCGTTCTCCTGGATTCTCTTCTTTGTAATTCGGTTACGTTTTTTCTTAGATTTTTGTTTTCGATAATTATTTCGTCGAATTTTGTTACCAGAGTTGAGAGGAGTTTGTTCGTTTCTGTAGTTTCTGAGCTATTGTGTATGGGTATGTTTTGTTCATTGTTTTTAAAATAATTTTTGTTTTGGTAGGTTATACATATTGTCGGGTATATTTCGTCGTTGATTTTGTCTGCTATGTTTGCCAGGGTTTCGAGGTCTGTGCAGTTACTGACAGCTAGAATCCGGCGTATTTCAGGTAGCATAGCGCGCATGAATAGGTCTTTGACGAACTCTTTTGACCTGGTGCTTGTTATTTTTGGTTGCAAGTATTCGAGTTTTGCTTTTAAATTTCGCAGAAATTCAGACGGTTTGTCATTACCCAATTGGATATCTTTCAAACAGGATTCGAGTAGTTCTCGTCTGTATACTTTGTTCCGATTTATTAAAGTATTGTATAAGTTTTCGAAAGGGTTGCCGTCCTTTGATATTTCATCTATTCTATCGGCTATCTCTTTGAGGATGTTGCTGGAAAGGGCAGCAATTATGTGAGAGCAGACTGTTCTTGATGATTTAGTGCCTGATAGACTTAATGTTAATTTGGCAAATTCTAACCATTTTTGTGGTGTGAAGAAATTTGGGATATTTGCCTTAGGGTTAGTATTGAGCTTACCGAGGATGAATTTTCGGGGTTGTAATAATAGCTACTGCTTTCATGTGTTGAGTGTGTGTTTGCGTTGTTTTTGTTTGGGTTGTATTGGTAGTTAATGTTTTCCGGTGTATGAGAATTTTCATAGTTGTTAGGTATCTGTGTAGTGTTTGTCGGGTTTTGATGGTTTGAAGCCATAGTAGTATATAGTAAGGACTCCAGGACACTTTCAAGGTCATCCCAATGTCCATATCAAATATAGGTCAATCGAATCATTTTTTTTTTAATTTATTTAATTACTTCTGTTTAATTTTTTTTTTAAATTTATTAATTAATTATTTTATTATGTTTTTTGTTTTAATTAATTACTTTAGTTAATTTTCAATTTATTACATTTAATTAATTAATTATTTATTAATATTTTATTTTAATTACTTACGTTATTTAATTGATTTTTTTTAATTAATTTTTATTTATTATTATTATTATTTTTTTATTTATTATTTTTTTTATTGTTATTATTTTACATTTACATTTAATATATTCTAACAAGAGTGTAAATTGTAACAATAATATTTCAATTTGAATAAAATTTTAATTAGTAATTATCATAAAATAACGCTGTGTTAATTTAAAATAAAATGGGCATTAATTTTTTCAAAACAAAGCAAAGTTTTTCATGATAAATAATAATTCTTACTTAAAACTAATTATCTAAATTAATTGGACAAATGAATTATTAAATGATAAAACATATTTTAATTAACGAAGTCAAATAATTCACAATATATATTTTATTATTCACATAAATTTAATTGTTAAAGTGCTTGTTTCGATTTGCATTCATTTCTAGACATAGCAGTTGCAATATGCATTTGAAAAATCTTATAGTGACCGTAGGCATAGCTTTCATTACAATTGTACCAATACCTTTTATCGTCCAAACATTGGAGAGCTCGTTTTTATGTAATGAAAGTATACAACTGATGATTAACACTTCCTATTCTCTTTTGTTGGATGCTCACTGTTCCACCATCAGTATACACTTTTTTTTAGACTTCATGGGTGATATTAGAATTTGTAAGTCTTATTCCTTTGGCTTTTAGAGTGTTTTTATCGACTTGGAGTGAGTAGCACTTGGGACGAAGAAACACCCATTCTTTATATTGATTTCCTTTATTCTCATCCTTGAATTTCCCGATTACAGAACAAATTTTATCTGAGAACAATGGATCAGCCACTGGATAATTTGAAGTATCTAGGAGCCCATCTTCAATCATTTTTGGATATAGTTGTAAGCGTAAATCAAATTTTTACACTCTAAAAAGAAGGAATCTGTGTCACCGGCTACGATATTAATTTGACAATTGAATTCTTCTCTATAACTCTGTAGTTCTTTATATTGAAACTGGTACATGCGAAGTTTAGATAAATCAAGTACGGTTTGTCCAATATACATTGGTCTATCTAAACACACAATTTCCTTATTGAGTATAACAGCAATGAGATCATCCGCAATCTTGATGCTACGACGAAACATAGGATGACTACAATAAGTTATCAATTTTTTGCTTTTGCTGTATAATCTCAAATTTATACGTTTCTTCATGTTTTCCACAGTTTTGCCGTATAAACTGTTGTTCTTTAACTTATAATAATCTCGCTGAAACGAATCCGTACTAGCTGCTCTCATTTTGGTATTGTAATCAATATATCCTTTGAAAATAGCCACTTGCTTGAATTCTACAGCACGATTAACTTTTGTGACTTTTGCGCCGTAACTCAACCACTCTGTCAAAACTCTACCATTAACTACATAGTTTTTCTTAGGCTCATGAGTTAACAACAGCTTTTCAACTTTACTACCAGGTGGATAACAAAGCTCAGGAGCTATAGGTAAATCATCTAGCTTATCTTGTATACTATCAGGAATGATGATGTCAACCTCTAGAACATATCCACGATCTCCATCAAACTCATCCCCATTTGCACATCTTTCAACAATACCATTCATTTCAGTCTGATCATTTATCCATCTAAATTCACAAACAGGAAGTTTTTGCGACAGCGCCCATCCATATAAATTATTAACATCTAGGTATGACATTTGTGTTGATTCATCAGCTTCAACATGATGTTTGTTGATAAATGTCATTCCACCAAGAACACCAGCTTCAA
This sequence comes from Schmidtea polychroa, assembly GCA_959609185.1. Lineage (NCBI taxonomy): Eukaryota > Metazoa > Platyhelminthes > Tricladida > Dugesiidae > Schmidtea > Schmidtea polychroa. The sequence goes on from CAUHTR010007901.1 coordinate 199,963, forward strand.
ATAAACGGTAAAGCTCTGGATCTTGAATAAGTTCTACCGGTTCAGGTAACTGTTTAATAGCTGATGCCCAACTTAATCCGGGTATGGAAACAAACGATAGACCCTCAAGTCCATCTTCGTCAAATGTTTTTTCTCTGAAAGCTTCAAAAACATCGGCCAACAGAAAAACATCCAGCTTGAGATATACTAGCATGTAATCTAGCAGTGTCTCACAGTTGTATTGTTGCCAGATTCGATTTGCATGTATATAATCTTCTTGACTAACTCCTTCCCAAATCGGTGGTAATTCTGTTATTGACTGTAAAACATCCATTGATGTAGCCATATCATAAGGAAAAATGGTTTTACAAGTCATCATCTGTGATTCGAAAACATCTGAGGTCAGTGGAAGACATGGTAAATTTTTTGATAAATTTGTCAAGCTGCTATTTAAAAATTGTAAAGAATCAATGAATCTAATTCTTCTGCCTTTCGATGTCGCTGTAAGTGTGAGAAACTTTTCTGTTGATTGAGGAATAACATTTAAATTCCAATCGGGGAATTTTCCAATTGCATATTTTAATATATGATGAATGTCATATCCACGAAGATTATGAAATACAACAGGTAAAGACGGATTGGTTCTTCTAGCCAAATTACAATCTTTACACGCTGCTCCGAGATATTGACCGGTAAAATGATCATGATCTCGAACAGGTATATTGATAATCTTTTTACAAAGGTAGCAATGAGTTTTGTTCGTAAATTCTTCCTGCTGTTCCCAAGTGAGTTCCATCATTTCCTTCGATCCATTAATTTTATACCACGGATAAACTATGTCTGTAGCTATATCATCCAATGCTTGTATAAACTGAATGATACAGTTTTACCCAACAAATGTTTCATTTCAAATCGGATGACCTTGATAAAGAAGCACAAATTCAGATGCAATCGGCTCATGTTTTTGGAAGTGTTTGTTGTCTAGAGGTAATATCGATTCAAAGTCCGCGTACACAACAAACGGCTGTTTTATAGTTTTACTCCAGTCTTTAAATTCGATATATTTATTCTCTGGCATTGAGTATAGAGTCGTCCGCTCCACATTCTTCCTACAAAGACCTATATGTCTTTCAAAAGCAGGACGTTTTTGAAACCCTTGAAGACACGTATGACACCAATGTGATTGGATTCTGAATCCTTCTACTCTATCTCTGTAATTGAGCAGTCGATCGAGATTGGTTACAGCCAAAAAATGATAATTTAATTCTAAAATTTAGTAAATATTTTTAATGATTAATGGAAATATTACCTTCTTCAATCAATAAGAGATATATTTGAGATCCCAGATTCTTGAAAATATCATTAGTTTTTTGTTTAATTGGATCTTTATTATATTTGAGAACATTGATCGCTAGATTAGGATTCATTGCTTCAAATTGGCAAATGTTAACCAACTTCATTGGAAACCAATCTGATTTCCATTTTAACTCTAAATATATATATATATATATATATATATATATATATATATATATATATATATATATATATATATATATATATATATATATATATATATATATATATATATATATATATAATATTATATGTATATATATTTTTACAATGATATAAATATATATTACCACTTAAATTATATTTCATTACTCTTTCTCTGTGATGTTTTATGTCATCATAATGTAATACGTCCAGTATGCTATATAAAAAGCAGAATTGATCATTATTTTGAACATTAACTAAAGCCTGGCAGTTTTTCAGGTAATTTGGCGTTTTAATGTAACTTGATCCTGTAAAAAAAAATTTATGAATATTTTATATTATGTAAAAACTTACCAGATACGTGTATTATGTCTGATAATTTAGTTAAAATCATAGTAACTTCTAATATTTTATGAATTCTCCACCCACTACTTTGTTGAGTGTATTTCTCCAACTTTTCTTTTAATTTTTCAATTCCATCATTAATAAATGAAGATGACATTGTAATTGCTTTATTCGACAAACACCATTTTTTAATTTCACCATCCTCTTTGATAAACTCTGCACAAAGTCCAAATTGTATTTTTACTGTCCCCATTCGTTGAATATGATCTTCTATTTCTTTGATGAGACAATCTGGAACAACTATGTCAGGAGAATTAATTGCAGATACATCGCTTGTCAATTCAACACGAGAACCATTTAAGTCAGACTCCCGACGTGGACACAATTGTATGTTAGAGTCTCCATTTCCGTAAAATATTGACTTTCGTTTTGTGGTGCCAGAGTTTTGTCAAACTATATTTATAATTAATATTAAACAACTTAAATAACATAACTTGTAACATATTCTTTAATCTGCTTAGGATCGTACGATGTATTCATTTTCGATTGTACTATAAAAAAAAATTTAATAATTGTTAATAGTAGAAAGAGTATTAATTTTAGTGATCATCCTGCTCTTCGTTTCTTCGAATCTTCTAAGATGGTGTCCGTGTTGTCGTACAAACATTAACCACCTACCTGGTGTTATAATGAGACATTCCGGACATATGTAACCCGATAAGGTAGAGTCATTTATCTTGAAATATGATGATGTAACTGATTTACAGTTCTCCACATCTTCGTGACTTTCGGCAATACAAAATTTATATAAACTGCATCCGTTCACTAAAAGAAAATAATCATTAATATTAGATAGAGAATAAAAAATTATTCACTTATATAAGTTAAATTAAAAGTTTAAATGACAAACATTTGAAAAGTTACTGCTTATATATTACACATGATTAAATTCTGACCAATCAAAATCAAGGAAGGGGTAGGAAAAATAAATGCATTACGTTGCAGTATTTTAAAACTTCAATATATTTTAAAACACATTTTGAAGCTAAGTTGACTTATTTAACATTTTCATAATAATTTAATAAAAATAATGTGATGAACCCACAAAGTAATATCATTTTTCATCAAATTGCAAAACAGTAATAACGTTTTTCATAAAATTGTAACAAAGTAATAACATATTTCAGATAAATTTTCAACAGTTGTAAAATATTTAAGCAAATTGTAACAAGATTCAGAAAATATTACAACAAAGTAGTAACATATTTCAGAAAATTTCAACAAAGTTGTAAAATATTTATCAAATTGTAACTAAAATAATAAAAATATTGCAACAAAGTAATAAAATAATGATGTTAATTGGGACAAAACAATACATTATTTCGAAGACGGACAACAAAGTAATAACATATTTCGGAAATATTTCACCAGATGTAAAATATTTAAGCAAATTGTTATAAGATTATAAAAATATTGCAGCAAAGTAATAAAATAATACAACATTTTAAACTCTAGATCAAACCATTTTATAGAAAATTAAATTTTATCTCTATAATATATGAATAAATATCCAAGGAAATTACGTTAATGTATAATAAATACAAATTTATCGTAAAATCATGTGTGTATTACTCACAAAACAAGATACATAATTTCTAATCAATCCATTTTATAGAAAATTAAATTTTATCTATGTAAGATGATATAATAATTTCCAAAGAATTACTTACATAACCAGGTCACTAGACCTTTATATCTATTGAATGATGCGGGAATGCTTGTATAACTAAATTAAGTAAGTATGTTTGTCTTCTGTGTCAACAGTATCACTTAAACTAATAATTCTCCCTTTTGTAGATTACGCAATTCAATGTACTATAAATAGTATAACGATTGTGTGTTCCGTTTAGATTTTTGTAGTGAATAAATATTTCTGTGAAACTATGTCTTTTTCTAACATGGCGACCACGCCAGGACTCCAGAACTATATCAAGCCACCTAATCAATTGCTGCCAAATGGTGATTTAGAAATTTTTATTTTGGAATTGAAGAGATTTTTTGAATTCACTCAACAACCACAAGAAACTCAAGAAATTTTTACCAAGGCCTTTCTGTCGGTAGAGTTGATCCAGAAATATGAAGAAGTACAGAGCGATTATTCAGGCTATGAAGAAAGATTAAGAAAAGCGTTCGAGCCAAGGAAAAATCTAGCCATGGATCTAAACGCAGCTTTAAGATATCGAAAAGGAAATGACTCGTGCACCGAATTTTTCAATAAAGTGGAAAAGCTCGTCGACAATGTTCTTCGACACAAATTAACAAAACCGGCATTAATGTTATTTTTAATGCAGAATGCAATGGAAGATATGGAAACAAAAAAAGAATTGAAATTAAGAGAAGTTAAATCAGTAGATAAGGCCAAGGAAGTGATATCAAGAATGGAAGAAATTCAAAAAGAGCTTTCAAGTGAGCAATCATTAGCTTCTCTACATGAAAATAAATCATATGCGGAGACAGTCAAAAGTCCGAGAAAAACTCAGTTGTACCAACAGAATAAGACGCCAATATTTTCTAACTCTAGAACCAATGAGGCCGCGAACTTCAATATGCCAAATAAAAGTGACTGGAAGAACGGGACCAGGCGATTTAAACTGCAGAGATGTTGGGCGTGTGGAGAGCAAGGACATATTCGAGCAGAATGCCCAAACGTAAAATGCTCTCAATGTTCCAAAAATGGTCATTTCAAGCATCAATGTTGGGACATCAGAAGAAATTCAGTTAAAACAGAAGCATATTACAACGGAAGAAATTATGATAGAAACCAAAAACAATTTGGATCCAGAGGACAATATCAAAGCAGAAACCAATCTTCAGACAGAGGACCACATCGAAGACAATGCAATGCGATATACGACTACGAATACGAGGAAGGAGAGCTGATTCAACAGGATGACATGCAAAAAGATTGCGAACAGCTAAAAGGGGAGGCTCCAGTTTCAAGGGAGTTGCTAGGAGCCATAAATTTGGTTTAAGTAAGTATATTGTTGACACAGAATGTTTGAATTTGAATGCTTGTGATTTCAAGATTTCCGTAATGAATAAATTTAAAGATGATTTAAAAATTAATGAATGATTGTGAATGTTTTGACTTTGAAAATTATTTTGAATATAGTTTTTATGAAATTAATAACAAAATTGATAAGATTATGAGTATCGATATAATTAATAATAAAGTTAATGAAAATAAAGAAAGACCTTTTGCACCTAAATTCGTTTACGAAAGAATGAATGGCAGACCTAGTGTAGGTATTTGGCTGGAAAATAAAATAAAAGTTGATTGTCTTTTGGATACCGGGGCTAGAATAAACGTGATTAGCGAAGATGTTGTTAGTAAATTAAAGATGCGTGATAAAATAGGGGAATCCAATATTATGGTTACATGTGCAAACGAGAGCACACTTAAAATCATAGGAACAATAATACTAAAAGTGAGAATTTCGGGATTAGAATTGGTAATAAGATTCTTTGTGGCAAATAAGATTAACCCGAGCGTAATTGCAGGCGTAGAAATGATGAATTGTTTTGATATTAAATTACAGGCAGTAACTAAAGTAAAATTAAAAAATCAATTAATGAATTTAGAGGAAAACAATTTGAAAGGAATTATCGACCCAACGATTAATAAATTACTTAAAGAATTTTCGGATATATTCATGAAAAATAAATGGGATGTAGGAAAAACACAGTTAATTAAACATAAGATAGTTACTAGAGGTAGCCCAGTGACAATTAATCCTAGACGTCAGCCGATTCATATTGCTCACAAAATACAAGACATGCTAAAAGACATGGAAGAAGCAGGAATTATAAAAAAATGTGACTCGGTGTGGAATAGCCCATTGGTATGTGTGTTAAAAAAGAATAAATCAGATATTAGAATATGTTTGGATTTTCGGGCACTAAATGCAATTACGGAGAGACCTCGATTTCCAATACCAAATATTGAAGAGATGATGGATATCCTAAATGGAGCACAGATATTTAGCACTATCGATCTTGGTAATGCTTATTATCAAGTGGAATTAGAAGAGGAATCAAAAATAAAGACTGCATTTTCAACAAAAGATGGTCAATATTGTTTTAACCGAATGCCTTTTGGAATTGCAGCTGCTCCAGCAACTTTTCAAAAATTAATGACTCAAGTTTTGGGTGATCTTAATTGGAGAGAAGCAATTGTTTATTTAGACGATATCCTTATATTTGCAGATAATGAAATCGAACATAAAAAAAGACTAGAAAGAGTTTTTCGAAAGATTCAAGAGGCTGGTTTGAAAATAAGCTTAGAAAAATGTTGTTTTAACAAACTAGAAATAAAATTTTTGGGACACATTATAAATAAAAATGGTATTAAGACAGATTATGAAAAGATAAAAGCAATGCAAGAATATGAAAAACCAAAATGTATTAAACGTTTAAGAAGCTTTCTAGGCTTAACAAATTATTATCGAAAATTTGTTAAAGATTACGCCAAGTATGCAAGACCATTAGAAAGGTTATGTGGGTCTAACAAAGATAAACTTATATGGACTGAAGAATGTGAAACAAATTTCAACACGCTAAAGAAAGCGTTAACGTCTACCCCAGTACTAGGATTTCCGGATTTACGAAAAACCTTTATTTTAGATACAGATGCTAGTTTCGATACGATTGGGGGAGTGCTTTCGCAGTTGAATAGTAATGGACAAAAACAAGTTATTGCATATGGATCAAAGACAATGAATAAGCATGAAATCGGTTACTGCATTACGCGAAAGGAATTGCTTGCAATCTATCATTTTACTCAGCATTTCAAACACTATCTATATGGAAAAAGATTTACTTTAAGAACCGATCATAAAGCTATAACCTTTATGATAAATACAAAAAAGCCAATTACAGCACAATTCCAGACATGGATTAACTATTTAAGTGTGCTAGATATCAAATTAGAATACAGAAAAGGAGAATTGCATGCTAACGCAGATGCCCTATCAAGGAAAGACTGTACTTCATGTAGTCAGTGCCAAACAGTTCATGAAAACGCCAAGGTAGATAAAAATAAAACTAAAATATTGGCCATAGAAAATATGGACCAAGAAATAAAAGTAAATAATGAAGGTGTAATTTTTAATATACATAAAGACTTATGTCACGCAGGGGTAAAAAAAATATACGAATATGCACGGAAAAATATGAAAATAAAAATTAGTGAAAATGAAGTTAGAAGAGTGATTGAAAATTGTGAACAGTGTCAGAAACGGAAGACGTGGACAAGACGAACAAAAGAACCGCTGATTAAACAGAGTACAGATGAAGTTTTCAAAGAGATATTTATTGATTTCTGTGGACCATTTAAGAAAACAATTCATGGAAAACAATATATTTTAGCTATAATTGATCAATTCAGTAGGTATATATCATTGACGGCAGTTGCTCATCAGGATGAAAAGACGACGGCAAAGATTTTAAGAGAAAATTGGATTTTGAAATTTGGTGCCCCTAAAATAATTCACTCCGATAGAGGAAAAACATTTGAATCTCAACTCCTTTTAGAAGTGTTGAAAACGCATCATATTACAATAATATATTCAAGCCCATATCATCATAGTACAAACGGTTTAGTTGAGAGGCAATTTAGAACTATAAGGGATGCAATTGCAATTACGTTAAAAGACAAACGGCATAAAGATTGGGCAGAAATATTGCCAGATGTGGAATTTATGTTAAATGCTACGATACAGCAGACAACCGGATTTTCGCCCTCTGAAATAATATTTGGGCGGAATATTTGTAGACAATGGATGGAAAAAGAGAATTTGGATATACAAAATAATGATGCTAATAATCGGAGAAGGGAGATCGTGGAGGGAATTAAACATAAACAAAACATAGAAAAGAATTTAATTACACAAAATTATAGGAATTTTGAAGTTGGAGACCAAGTATTGGTTAAAAAAGAAAATACTAGAAAGATGGATGAACGTTATGAAGGGCCTTATGAAATAACTGGAAAACGACATGATAGAAGCTATGTTCTAAAGAATAAGCAAGGCAAAGAAATAATTCGAAATGTAGAATGGATCAAAAGTTTTAAATGGAGGGGGATGTAAGATGATATAATAATTTCCAAAGAATTACTTACATAACCAGGTCACTAGACCTTTATATCTATTGAATGATGCGGGAATGCTTGTATAACTAAATTAAGTAAGTATGTTTGTCTTCTGTGTCAACAGTATCACTTAAACTAATAATTCTCCCTTTTGTAGATTACGCAATTCAATGTACTATAAATAGTATAACGATTGTGTGTTCCGTTTAGATTTTTGTAGTGAATAAATATTTCTGTGAAACTATGTCTTTTTCTAACAATCTATATTATATGAATAAAATCCTAAAAAAATTACGTTAACTTTATGAAAAATACAAATTTATCGTAAAAACATGTGTGTATTACACACAACATACGAGACATAGTTTTAATCAAGCTATTTTATAGAAAATTAAATTTTATCTATATAATATATGAATAAAAATCCAAGAAAATTACGTTAACCGCGCGAAAAATACAAATTTATCGTAAATACATGTGTGTATTACACACAAAGCGACAAACTAAAATTGTAATTGAGCCATTTTGTAGAAAATTAAATTCTGCCTAAACATGGTTACACTTAAATCCCAATCGGACAAAGTGAAAAAAGACAAAGGGGTGAAAAAGAGAGAGAAAAAACAGTAGAGTAGGGTAATGTGTGGACCCGGGAACAAAGAACTATTACATAATCGATGACGGCACAAATGAAATTACGTCATACACTTGAGGTCTATCGTTTGTTTCCATACCCGGATTAAGTTGGGCATCAGCTATTAAACAGTTACCTGAACCGGTAGAACTTATTCAAGATCCAGAGCTTTACCGTTTATTTGAAGCTGGTGTTCGTGGTGGAATGACATTTATCAACAAACATCATGTTGAAGCTGATGAATCAACACAAATGTCATACCTAGATGTTAATAATTTATATGGATGGGCGCTGTCGCAAAAACTTCCTGTTTGTGAATTTAGATGGATAAATGATCAGACTGAAATGAATGGTATTGTTGAAAGATGTGCAAATGGGGATGAGTTTGATGGAGATCGTGGATATGTTCTAGAGGTTGACATCATCATTCCTGATAGTATACAAGATAAGCTAGATGATTTACCTATAGCTCCTGAGCTTTGTTATCCACCTGGTAGTAAAGTTGAAAAGCTGTTGTTAACTCATGAGCCTAAGAAAAACTATGTAGTTAATGGTAGAGTTTTGACAGAGTGGTTGAGTTACGGCGCAAAAGTCACAAAAGTTAATCGTGCTGTAGAATTCAAGCAAGTGGCTATTTTCAAAGGATATATTGATTACAATACCAAAATGAGAGCAGCTAGTACGTATTCGTTTCAGCGAGATTATTATAAGTTAAAGAACAACAGTTTATACGGTAAAACTGTGGAAAACATGAAGAAACGTATAAATTTGAGATTATGCAGCAAAAGCAAAAGATTGATAACTTATTGTAGTCATCCTATGTTTCGTCGTAGCATCAAGATTGCGGATGATCTCATTGCTGTTATACTCAATAAGGAAATTGTGTGTTTAGATAGACCAATGTAAATTGGACAAACCGTACATGATTTATCTAAACTTCGCATGTATCAGTTTCAATATAAAGAACTACAGAGTTATAGAGAAGAATTCAATTGTCAAATTAATATCGTAGCCGGTGACACAGATTCCTTCTTTTTAGAGTGTAAAAATTTTGATTTACGCTTACAACTATATCCAAAAATGATTGAAGATGGATAAAATTTAATTTTCTATAAAATAGCTTGATTAAAAATTATGTCTCGTATGTTGTGTGTAATACACAAATGTTTTTACGATAAATTTGTATTTTTCATACAGTTAACGTAATTTTCTTAGGATTTTATTCATATAATATATAGATAAAATTTAATTTTCTATAAAATGGATTGATTAGAAATTAGATACTTCAAATTATCCAGTGGCTGATCCATTGTTCTCAGATAAAATTTGTTCTGTAATCGGGAAATTCAAGGATGAGAATAAAGGAAATCAATATAAAGAATGGGTGTTTCTTCGTCCCAAGTGCTACTCACTCCAAGTCGATAAAAACACTCTAAAAGCCAAAGGAATAAGACTTACAAATTCTAATATCACCCATGAAGCCTATAAAAAAGTGTATACTGATGGTGGAACAGTGAGCATCCAACAAAAGAGAATAGGAAGTGTTAATCATCAGTTGTATACTTTCATTACAGAAAAACGAGCTCTCCAATGTTTGGACGATAAAAGGTATTGGTACAATTGTAATGAAAGCTATGCCTACGGTCACTATAAGATTTTTCAAATGCATATTGCAACTGCTATGTCTAGAAATGAATGCAAATCGAAACAAGCACTTTAACAATTAAATTTATGTGAATAATAAAATATATATTGTGAATTATTTGACTTCGTTAATTAAAATATGTTTTATCATTTAATAATTCATTTGTCCAATTAATTTAGATAATTAGTTTTAAGTAAGAATTATTATTTATCATGAAAAACTTTGCTTTGTTTTGAAAAAATTAATGCCCATTTTATTTTAAATTAACACAGCGTTATTTTATGATAATTACTAATTAAAATTTTATTCAAATTGAAATATTATTGTTACAATTTACACTCTTGTTGGAATATATTAAATGTAAATGTAAGATAATAACAATAAAAAAAATAATAAATAAAATAATAATAATAAATAAAAATTTATTTAAAAAAAATCAATTAAATAACGTAAGTAATTAAAATAAAATATTAATAAATAATTAATTAATTAAATGTAATAAATTGAAAATTAACTAAAGTAATTAATTAAAACAAAAAACATAATAAAATAATTAATTAATAAATTAAAAAAAAATTAAACAGAAGTAATTAAATAAATTAAAAAAAAATGATTCGATTGACCTATATTTGATATGGACATTGGGATGACCTTGAAAGTGTCCTGGGGTCCTTACTATATAATACTAGCCATTTATTTGTTTTGTTGATGTTTTTTTATTGTTTGGTGTGAATAAAAAGTTAGTTATTTGAAGGATATGGCCTACTATGTTCGGCCAACAGTGTCACTAACCTTTATAGTTCTATAATAACTATTCTGAAAGGTTTCGTGATTGAAATATTCTTTTCTCAACAATAAACAATCAATAATCAAAGTTAAGTTTGACCGATTCTCCGCTCGGCGTTGATAATTTGACAAAAGATAATATTCACCTTTTATTTCCTTAGGTTCTCTTGATTAATGTTTGGATCATCCAGGGGTTAAATTAAAAGGATGAAAAATAATAAAATTTTATTACTTGAAAAATTGATTATTATTATATTACGTTTTATTTATTTTCGGGGGTTAAATTAAAAGGATGATAATTATGGGCGTTAAATCAAAAGGTTGATCCCAACGTTTTCCTTTTCTATTTGACTTGATCCTTTATCACCTTTTCGTATTCCTATTCTATATCTTCTTTTTCCGTTATCTCCTTAATTCGCCTATTCTCGTTTCTTATTATTCTAACTGAGGCAAAATGCCGATTTGCTCTGGTATTCTCATTCATTATATAATCTTCGAAATCGGGATTACAAATGGTTATTGCCGATCCAATCTCTCACTTGACATTCGACTTCTCATATCTGCTTCGGCTGTCACCCATAATGGTCCAACGAACAAAGATAATTAATGGCCCGTCCGGCCTTTCTGCACGCACTATCTTATCCTTGGTCATTTCTCATTAATCATTGTGTCACGATAATGGGCCTAAATCTTCCTTCTATTTACTTTTCTCTTTGTTTACCCAGTTCGAGTTTCCTTCATCTCCCGGGCTCTCTATTGGCTCGGGTTTCCTGTTAGCCAATTAATTAATTAATTAACGTTTTCTGTTTTAACATATTTGATTGCTTTTCAACCCTTTCTAACCATTTTCTGATAAATCCCTAATCATCATCTTGTTGGCCATTAGCTAATCTATACCTGTCCCGTTTTCCCAATTCAATTTCGATAATTTTATAATTTATTGATTTTTCTCGGATTTCCGGATTGTTGCCTTTTGCAACTGCTTTTGCCATTTCTTAATACTGCTTCCATCATACTTTCCTTTATTATCAATTCTGTGCATGATCACGCTTTTATTTGTCTTTTTTTCTTCACTTAATTTTCATTTAAATTTTGAACCTAAATTTCATTTAAATTTATTTTAATTTACAGACCTCAACAGAGTCAACTGTGTTAAGATTAGTGACCTCCATCTTTTTGATTTAAACAGCTGTATTTGAGTAAGTTTCTTGTGTAATACTTCTTGTTGTGTTTTAATTTATTTTTATTTGAGTGTTTTAAGTTTTGTGTGTTGTTTTCGCTATTATTATTGCTTATTTGATGTTTTTATGTTTTAATTTAACTATACTTAATGCAGGGTATGCATGTTGTGTACCAACAAATTCCGTCACTATTCTAAAATGTGGGTCTAGAAATCAGTTCTAGCCAAACAGTATTAAAAATTATAAATCTTTGGTGATTACTTATTTGTTAATAATTATGTTTGGTTGTTGGGTTGGTGATAAATTTGAAGTTCTTACTCTGACTCTAAGCGTGTCTTTGACTGATCCACAAATAACACTTGACAACAGAAATCTTTATTGATAATCACAAATAGCTTTCACTTTACACTGACAATCAATTCAACACTCTGCTCGGTGACTATATAATGCTTATTGCAACTCTCAGTGAGGAATAGCACTCGTGTACAACAGTGGATTGAATGACCACTAACTACTGATTGGTTTATCAACTGGGACTTTGAGCTGGTTGTTTTCTTAGGTCTTCTTCACAACTTTTTTCAAATACTCAAGCAACTTCTTTTCGTTTAATTTGTTAACTATTTCTTTTCTTCAAATCTTCTATAACAAATATTCTTCACAATTATTTTCTTTACAATTATTTTTCACAAATCGTTTCTCTAATAACGTTTCGTCCGACTTTGTCTAATTTTGTCTCAGTTTTGTGTCCTATTTTATGTCCACCAGTTCTCTTCATATAGCTTGCTTTATGTGTGGACTCAAGATAATCAAATCTTTTTTCCACTTTCTTTCTCCTGCTGTTCCCAATTTTATTTTTGACGGCTGTCAATATATTTTTTCCTTTTTCCCTTTTTTATTCAACCGCCTTCTCCCGACAATTCTGCTATCTTTGACAAGCTGTCAAGATAAGAATATTGTTGTTTTTTCTATTTTCCTGATTTCAAAATTCCTTTTCCTTTTGTTATTAATTAATTAGTACTGACCTTTGTTTTTGTTTTCACGTTTGATTTCTTTTGTTTTATTCCTCTTTCTCATTTCTCCTTTCTTTTTGTTTCCGTTTTCTTTTCTGAGTTTCCATAGATCGTCCCGTTTGTCATGACAATCTTCCCCATGTAATTTTATCCTCAGCATATCTACCCTTTAAAATTATTAAAATTAAATTATGATTTGAAATTTAGTTATTTTGTTCATTAATTCTATTCTCCTCGTTATATCATAATTGTAACCCTTTTCATAATTATTGGAGTCTATTGCTGTATTAAACATAATGATAATTTCCATATTTTAACCCTTACATACTTTTATTATATTCGCGTTTCCCAACAGTGATGCTAATCATCATAATACCAATGAATTTACAATGATCCTAACGATAGAAAACAAGAAAACATTCCAAAGATATTTTATCATAAGGGTTAGGACAAATAAAATAAAGTCACCATTATCACTACGTCTTACTACTACAATTAATTATAATGCTACTAATCATAATAATAATAAATAAATAAATAATACTAATAGCAATACCAATTACTATGTTAATATCAATAATGAACAATAATTCTTCATAAAATAAATATTATTTATACCCAAATGAAGTGAATAAAACTTTACAACATTATTTGCTTTCGTTAATAATTTACTATTTATAAATTACACCAATTATTATAACTGGCACCCCTAAAATTACAAAATAATAATCCTTATTATAATAATACTAATAATTGTGGTGATAATAATACAAATAATAGTAATAACAATAACAACAATAATAGTAATAATAATTATAATACTAAGAAAATATAATAATAATAATAATAATAATAATAATAATAATAATAATAATAATAATAATAATAATAATAATAATAATAATAATAATAATAATAATAATAATAATAATAATAATAATAATAATAATAATAATAATAATAATAATAATAATAATAATAATAATAATAATAATAATAATAATAATAATAATAATAATAATAATAATAATAATAATAATAATAATAATAATAACGATAATGACAGTAATAATAATTATCAATAATAATAATAGTTATGGAAAGTTGTTTGTTTTAATAATATTGTTTTTAGCGTGTTTTTGGAAAATATATTTTAACTCCATTTGAAATTGTTTTTGAGAGGAAGATTAACCTTCATTCAACATTGCCTCAGACGACATTGGATACAGTTGAGATACATAGATTGGTAAGAGAGAACAGTGAGAAAGTAGCTAAACGAATGAAAGAGATGGAAACAGAGAAGAGATGTTTCACGGTGGGGGAGAAAGTATTAGTTCGGAAAGAACCACAAAATCGCGACAAAGATGAACTACAGAGTATGAAGGTCCTTTTGTCATATCAAAGTTTTTGTCAGAACACCAGGTGGAATTGAGTGACGGGACAACAAAGAAACAGACGAATTGAATGGCTTAAGTGATGGGCAGTTCCTTAAAGAAGGGGAGAGTTATGGAAAGTTGTTTGTTTTAATAATATTGTTTTTAGCGTGTTTTTGGAAAATATATTTTAACTGCATTTATTATTGATTTATTGATTTTATGAATTTAGAAGTTGAAGACGTAATAACTATAATAATAAAAGCGATAATAGTAATTAATAATTATAATAACAATACTAATTATTAATTAAAAGCTTTTAATTGTAAAGGCATTTCAAGTGCCTATTAAAGATTGCTGATTAACTGCCAATGATAAATATATTTTAAAGAGCTCATAATATTTCAGATATTTCTTGATATTTCTTGCTATTTTCACTCGCCAATATTAAATACAAATATATGTATATGTATGTAGCACCAAAGAAACGCAGACAAAATTCTTTCAAATAGATAAGCTCAATGTCAAAATATATACACTGCTTGATTATTACAGAATTTCACATCGGATACACGAATTAGCAAGAGCGAAATTTATTGAATGCTGCAGTGGCCCTCGTGTCATTATTTGATAAACTGAACTACTACCTCGGCGCTTTACACATTAAACAAATTAATAATAGATCATTGGAGTATGTGTATATATTTTCCCTAAAATTTTTATTTTTTTCCAGTAGCATTTTTAGCTATATTGACCAAACACATGTACAAAAACAAAGAAGGGTTTACAATATTTTTTATTCTATCTGTAAATGAGAAATAATATTTTTAAATTGAATTCTTCTATAAATAAGCAATTCTAGTTTCTATTATTAATTTTTTTAAACCTTTTCTGATTCATGTTTATATAATTTTTTATTATGGTAGTTCATATTCGGTTAAATTGAATTTAAAGTGATGATAATAAAATAAAGTGAAGAATCCAAAAGAGAAGATTGAAAACCAGGTTCATTAAATTTTTATATTTATTTATACTTTATCTAAATTTTATTTTATTTTTCAAATTTTATTTATTAAATTTAGAATGTTTTAGTATTTAGTATTCAATTGATATTTGTTTGTCTAAATAAAAATATATTAACTTATATTTTAATTATATTTTTTCAAGGTTTGGTTACGTGATTTATATTTAATATATTTACGTGTCTTTTAGATGCCCAATGTTTACAAAGTCGTGTTTGTTAGACATGGTGAAAGTGTTTACAATCAGGAAAATCGATTTTGTGGATGGCATGACGCTGATCTCTCTGAACAAGGATTTAATGAAGCTAGAGAAGCTGGGAAAATGTTAAAAGATAAAGGATACACTTTTGACATTGCATATACAAGTGTTTTGAAAAGAGCAATAAAAACTCTTAATAATATTTTAAATGAATTGGATCTCCATTGGATTCCAGTTGTGAAACACTGGAGATTGAATGAAAGAATGTATGGAGCTTTACAAGATCTTAATAAATCTGAAACTGCTGCTAAACACGGTGAACAGCAAGTTCAAATATGGCGAAGAGCATATGCTATTGCTCCTCCTGCTTTGGAAATAACTGATAAACGATGGCCTGGGTTAGAGACTAAATATAAACATCTTGATCTTACTGGAATTCCTCGGACGGAATGCCTTAAAGATACAGTTGAAAGAGCTTTACCTTTCTGGTTTGACAGTATTGTACCGAGTATTAAGGTAAATATATAATATTATTAATAATGTAATTATTTGAATTAATTTAAGGATAATAAAAAAGTATTGATTGCTGCTCATGGAAATAGTTTACGAGCTGTTATTAAATTTTTGGATAAAATAGGGGATGATGAAATAGTCGGATTAAACATCCCAACTGGTATTCCATTAGTTTATGAACTTGATGAAAATTTACATCCAATCCGACATTATTATCTGGCTAGTGAAGCTGATGTAGCAGCTGCTGTAGCACGAGTTGCCAATCAAGGAAAGGCTAAATGAAATTTTCAATCTAAAAACATATTGACCCTATTTTGAGTAGTTTTGAATAGAATTTCAAATACATTTTCCCATCTTGCATTTTATGTTAATTTTTAAATACTTTTAGTATCTAGTTGATTATTTGTAAAATCGATAATTTTTTTAATATTTCTGAAAGTAATGACGTGGTTAACTATGAAGGATTATGTTAGAAGTCAGATATTTGAGAAAAAAATATATTCATATTGGTAATTTGAACATGCAATTTTTAATTATTTGAATTGCGCTATTTTAATGTACAAAGGTAGTTTTCGGTGGTTTATATAAACTAATTGAAAATAATTCATGATATTTAGATTTGTATTTAATACAATCAATTTTTAAAGTTTATTATTTTTTTTGAATATGGTTAAAATATTTTCAAAAAATTAGATAAATTATAATTTTTGCTTTATATTGAAGTAGCTAACTTTTAAAATGTTGCAAAATTTTAACATTTTTAAAATAGATTTTTAATGTAAATTTATGAATCTATGTGAAAATTTGTATTAATTTTATTTATAAGGATAAAGATTGCATTATTATATTTGTGAAAGTATTCTAGCTTGATTTCATGCTGTTTATCAATATAAAATCAAATTTTCGTGTTTATTTTATGATAACCCGTTTTACGGTTTCAAATTTTTACTTATGAAAGGAACTGATTAGTGGATTAAAACATTTAGCTCATTAGTGTATGAATAAATTTTATACTTATTAAATATTTACATTACTCTTTAGATTGTGTATTAGTATAATGACGTAATTCATTACATTTATCAACAATTTGGTGTGCTTATTTTATAAATAAATAAAATTTCAATTACATGATAAATAATTAAATTTCTATGAATTTTAAATATTCAAAAGTTTGTTTTTTATATATTGCGCAATATTTGAATGTGTGCAAACGCATTAGTCCAGATTTAAAATGAATAAATAATATAAACAAATGTGAACTAAAGTTTTAGAAATTCGAGAGTTTGATTTTGGTTTTTTATAACTGTCAAATGGAAAATTATGGAAAATAAATTCTAAAAATATTTAACTATGATATCGTTGAGATCGCCATTATATCAACATTTCACTCGTGTTTTCTTATGTAAATACCGCGATCAAATACCAATATTTATTTATAAAAAATTATTTACAAATTTTTTATCGAAATTATATATTTATTTTATAATTTATATTAAAATATGTTTCCTTCCTCTAAGCTAAGTGATCTTATAACAAGAGATAGGAGTTGTGAAATTATTCTAAATTAAATTCAACTTAGGTATAATAAGAGTTTAAAACGTAATAAAATTGTGATAAATTTTCTCTTCTGCAGCCTAATTAATGCTACATTGTAGAAGTTTAATCCATTTACAAGAATCGTAATCGTAACGTAACCAGATTCAAAAGTGTACTGAATTTATTTAAAATATTGACATTTTCAAAGTCGTTTTCCTGAAAATATCTAGGGATTGTTCGTGAAACCAACATTGGGTTCTCAAAAAAATTCGGGGAGACGTGACGTTGCAATTCTAGCTTAAGATGAGTCTTGGCATAGAACAGTTTAAGAAGCCCTCTGCTACATTGCAGTAATATGTCTAATTATTTGTTCGTGAAATAGAATAGTGTTGGGTTATAATTATTAAAGTCGGTACTGACAATGAATCTTCGCGCTCTTGGTTTCAATTATTCAATTATTAAAATAAGACTCAACACCGAATACTTTATTGAACATCAACAAAATTCGATACAATTTGTCAGTTATACTTTTACTTAACCAGCACTTTTCTGTTGGGTTTTAGTTAATTTAAGTCGGTAACCTCTGACTCCTCGTGTCCTTTAAATCAAGCAATGAACTACCCAACGTATATTTGTATCAAAAAATATATTCTTTTCTCAACAATAAGCAATCAATAATCAAAGTTAAGTTTGACCGATTCTCAGCTCGGTGTTGATGCTTTGACAAAAGATAATATTCACCTTTTATTTCCTTAGGTTCTCTCGACCAACGTCTTCCTTTTTCTCTTTGATTCGATCCTTTTTCACCTTTTCGTATTCCTATTCTATATATTCTTTTCCCTAATCTCTTTAATTAGTTTTTACCTTTCGCCTAGTCTCGTTTCTTCTTACCCTAACTGAGGCAAAATGCCGATTTGTTCTGATTTTCCCATTCCTTATATACTCTTCGAAATCAGGATGACAAATGGTTATTGCCGAGCCAATCTCTCACTTGACATTCGACCCCACATATCTGCTTCGGCTGCCACCTATAATGGTCCAACGAACAAAGATAATTAATGGTCCATCCGGCCTTCATGCACGCACTATCTTCTCCTTCTTCTTTTTCAATTAATCATTGTGTCACGCTAATGGGCCTAAATCTTCCTTCTATTTACTTTTCTCTTTGTTTACCCAGCTCGGGTTTTCCATTAGCTCGGGTTTTCCATTAGCTCGGGTTTCCTATTAGCAAATTAATTAATTTATTAACGTTTTCTGTTTTTACACATTTGAATGCTTTTTAACCCTTTCTAGCCATTTTCTGGTAAATCCCTAATCATCATCTTGTTGACCATTAGCTAATCTATACCTGTCCCGTTTTCCCAATTCGATTTCGATGATTTTACAATTTATTGATTTTTCTCGGATTTCCGGATTCTTGCCTTTTGCAACTGCTTTTGTCATTTTCTAATACTGCTTCCATCATACTTTCCTTTACTATCAATTTTGTGCATGATCACGCTTTTATTTGTCTTTTTTCTTCACTTACTTTTTATTTAAGTTTTCGACCTAAATTTCATTTTAATTTATTTTAATTTTCAGACCTCAACATTTCTATAAAAATTAGTAAGGTAGGTAATTCAACAGGAGACCACCTTTTATGGATTTTCATTATGATTTTTACTTTTATAAATGCGATTTGATAAAAGCTTCGCCCCCTTACTCTTTATGCTCTTTTAGCTCAATTTATTTTTCTATTTACTATTCTCTCTATTCTCCTTCGTAGGAATCTCTTTGTGACATGTATATTTTTTGACCAAACTGGCACTTGACTACCAGTATCGTTTTATTTTATACTGGTTTTCTTCCTGTGATTTTTGTAATTAAATAATCGAATTGGCCAATGACCAAAATTTGCTCAAAACAATCAAAGATCTTGTTTCACAAATTCACAATTAATCATCTTTATTTATTTAAAAGGGAAGACTAATCTTGTTCTTCTTTTATTTAACGCATGGGTTTTCCACGTGGCTAATAAATTATTTATTCGTTTTTAATTAATTTTATTGAGGAAGCCTGGATAATAAAATAATTATTAAAGCAAGCAAAATGAGGGGAAACAGTATAAAATAAAGAGTGTGCTGTTCCAGAATTCTGAAATGCAGGAGCGAGGGAAGAAATAGAAATAAAATAACAAAATCTATAAAATCAAACAATGAAATGCGACATGGCCTTCCTTAATTAACAAATACAAATTGAAAAGGCTATTACTATATTTCAACGGTTTGGCTTAGATTAAGAATGAACCACCGGAGAAGTATGAAAAATATAAAGGCATATCTCGAGTTAACCTGAATAGTAGAATTAAATAGAAGATTTGGAGATTGTTTGAAAGTACCAGCAAATGACAGCCTATAAAAGGCAGAAACACAAATTGAAAAACACAAAATCAAGACTTAGAATTTACAGAAAAATGAAAATTGAGGCAGTTGAAAGTTGGAGTCAATAGAAAGAGTCTTGTCTACCGAATTGATACCAGTATTGTGAATCAAAGTAATAATAAAGCGTGATAAAGCATCTAAATCGAAGCAAGATGGCTACCAGATCGATTTATCACTTACCAGTTCAGCAGTGGTAGTTGTGTGGTCGCGTATTTAAACTTATCAAAAGTTCAACGAAGTGTTGCAATAAACACTCGATAGCAATTTATTTTAATCCTGAATATTTGGTGTTGTGGTAATTATACAATCGTCTGTACTGATCAATAAAGGTCTATATTGTTTGGAATTAGTTGTTGCTGTTACCAGATAATACACGCTTTGAGTCAGATTGATCATCAACCAACTGTTGTATTCTTGGTACAGTATTCGAAAGAGTCAACCGCATATCATGTTCAGCGTTTAGTTTGTTTGCAGTTTCGTTTTTATTCATATAAGCTCTGAAAATCCAGATTCACATAGGTAGGTCGTGGCAAACGAAACGAGAGCTTGCAAAACCCACTTGAACAAAATAGCATATGACTTGCTTTGTTGGCACCAGAATAGATTTAGCATCATAATATCAAAATCACTGCGTATTTTTATGTTATTCCGCAACTCAATGACCTCATCTTTTGCCTCATCATCATTACTAATTTGATCCAGTGATATCGCGAATAGGTTTCTTATCCAGTTGTCGGCTTCAAAAGTGCAGGGTATAATTCTGTCGAAAGTAATTTGGAGATTTTTAAGATGCATTTTAATACAACCCCAAACTTTGTCGTCAATTTCAGAATTCACCTGCAACGAAACCATTTCATCAAAAAATGAAAAATTACCATAATTTTTTTTATTATCTCTTCTGACAGAGATTTAGCTTTTCTTGAAAAGATGTAACTCGCTCTTCGGCCTGCAAAATGATCGCTCTACATACCCCCAAGAAATGCACCTAGGCTTGCCAACTCTCCCGTTTTTGAGGGAGTCTCGCGGTTAACTATGACCCGGGAGATATAAATCTCCCGTCTTTTCGTTTTTACAATATTTTACAATTTTTCAAGAAAAAAGTGCAGTTTGTGAAGTTTCAACTTTTATTTGATTTCTCTAAAACAATAATAGTCAAGATTTATTTTTGCTCACAGTCACCAAAAGTTTAAGTTGTTTGTTCGCGGCGAGCGATTTTATATCTTTCTTCTTACCCACGTCATCAGTCTGTTACTGTCAGTTTTTTTTCACTTTTAAATATGTAAAAATAATTGTTTTGTTTAAATCTTTATGGTATTAGTCATCATATAGTTAAAATCACTAACATGTGTAAACCAAAAAAAGTGAAAAAACACCTGTTATATTATTTCTTAAGCGTGGGAGTTGGCAACCCTAAATGCACCACGTTACCCTACGGGGTACATAGACCCCCATGTTTAAATCTAAGACACGTCAGAAGAATTTCATTGTAATTAATATCACAAGCTTTATTTGTACAAAACCATTTATCGTGTCCAATAACTTCAGATTGAGCCATGATTGAATTTGAAACATTGGATAATTTTTCAACACTTCGGCTAATAAACATTGGAGTTGTGTTGATCTTTTTAAGAGCTCGATTGAAGAGAATATGATAACCATAAGTTAGCAAGTTTATCTTTTTATCCCTTTGGGGAAATTTCATAAACATATCTTGGAGTTCCTCTTCTGTCATTTCATGATTTACAGAAATTAAATCGTTGATTTCCGATCGTTTTGAAAATCTTCCATTAATAATTTGCAACGATCTTGCTGAGCCACGATCACGTGGACAAGTTCCACTGCTGAAAAGATATCTCTTCGCCATATTGCTCATTGAAATACATATCAAACATTCATTATCTTCCATATTTCACGAAAATTCAAAACAAAATTAAATCAATTTTAAATCCAAATCCGCAAATTCAAAATAACCACACAAATCACCAGTTCAAACAAAAGCTTCCTCGAACTCTATAAATCAAAAAATTACAAAACAACTAATAAAAATTGCGACATACCTCTTGCTCGCGTCTGTGTGCGCACACAATTCAAATCAACAAAGTAAAAAGCGCACACAGATGCGAGATAAACTAATACACCCGTTTCCACAATATAAGAGTTTCTATAATCTAAAAAAAAATCGATAAAATTATATTATAGCAACACACAAACTTACCTGTGTGCAAAAATTTAATGTTCCGAATGTAGAAAGTTTTATTATAGGAATTGAGAAAGTGACAGAAAAATAATTTTACATACAAACACAGGACACATAATATAAAATACACGCAAATTTAATATAGCTTTTTTTGTTCCGAAAGTAGAGAGTCATTAACATACTGTTAACATATCATTAATTTAAAATTATTAAAATTCATGGCTGAAAAAAATTTGGATTTTGAATCTGACAACTCAACTTTGAGTTTTTGAGAAATGGACGACAAAACATCGTAAGATCTATTTATAAAATATTTTTGAAGTTAATATTTCTTTAGATTTTCAGATATTTCTTTGGAGACATTTCCATTTTGCGAAGGTGAAGATCTGACAATGTAAGAATTTTTTTATTTAATTACAAATAATTAAAATATTTTACAGCATATCAGATATTTCTAGTCAAACGCCTTTGTGTGAAGATATTCAACAAGTTCCACCGACATCTTTGGAATTGAAGAAAAAAATTCGAAAATCGTAAATTTTAATAACTTATTTTAAAAAAATAATATTTCCATAGAATTTCAGAAAATGACAAAATCCGTCTACATCGTCAAAGAGGCTATTGAAAATGAGCTGGAGAAAGAAGATTACAAAAACTTCTTAAAAAAATAAATGTGTTTGGTGATTATTTTATTTCTTTTTAATTAAAAATATATATAACTTACATTCTATTGAAATAATTCCAAATTCATAACATATCATAAAATACCTAAAAAAGCACCTGAAATTTAATTATCAATGTATTATAAATATATTATAAATGCTGATTACAAGTAATATTTAAGAGCTTGAATAATGATCTCATAATTATATGAAATCAAAATTCAAGCCTTAAAATATACTTAAATTTAAAAAACTTACTTCTAAAACCATAAATAAAATTGAATTGAGAATGAAAAAATGAAATAAACATTCTCATAAATGGTGAGTCATCGATTGATGAACACACCAACATGCATTATAGAGACTTTTAACATGTGGAAACGGGTGTAGTTTGACAATTGTCCGCGTCTGTGTGCGCACACACATCAAACCCAAAAAACAGGTAAAAAGCGCACACAGACGCGCGACCCGATAATCAACCACCCCGGTTAGAAACCACTGGTCTACGATGCTTTAAGTTTAGTTTTACCTACAAATGAAAATACTTTGTAATTATTGAGTATATATTATTGAGTAAATTTATAGTTCAACAGGATAGTACTGTCAGTTCGACTCAACATGTTTTGGATCAAATAATACTAACTCAACACAAATAACTATTATTAATATCACAATTTACATTTGTTATCTCGAATATTATCAATACTATTTACTCTGTTCCTTTTGACACATTTGGCAATTACTTTTTAAGTCAATTCTTAATTATAGCAAAAAAATTTCATCTACTTCTTATTTTTGACAACTTATCTTGGTAACACAATAATTTTGTAACTAAATGATTGAAACATTTTTGAAATTGAAACATCTTAGGTAAGGGTTACATAAAAAACAAATTGAGATGAGTTTACGAAACTTTTACTTTTAGAGATTCCTTTATTTATAGATTATTCACTGCTCTCATTAATGTGTTATGAGACAACCACATATTGTATATACCGTTTGCCGTGTTTAATTTCCTTATATTAAAGATCGACTATTAATTATTCACATACATTTGACCAGGGCCGTAGAAAGACATTATTGCGCCCTGTGTGGTTCATATATCTGGCGCCCCCAACACGTGAATTCAAAACAGACTGCTATAATAATTATAATGTTCATGTTAAGATTGTTAACTATGTATTCATCTCCAGCTATTATAATAGGTGGTAATGCTCTTAAAATTCTGTTGCTAATTGAAAAATGACAGGAACCCATTTTGTGGACTAGCATTTTACAAAATAATTACGAGGGCATGTTAATGGATCAGTCCAACCAGTAATGTTAAAGATAGGCTAGCTATGGTGTTATTTTTCGACAATGCAATTTGATAATTCTTTTATTTTTTATTAACATTAAAAAAATGTTACATCCCAGTTTTGCGCCTGGTGCGACCTCACCGTTCGCACCACCCTTGTTACGGTCCTTCATTTGACAAAGACGTTATTTACAGTGTTTAATTTAAAGCAACCTATCAAATCCCTTGAACATGTTTCATTGAAAATAATTTCCTTAACCCTCCAGAGGGCGCGTTGGGTCTCACAGACCCAGACGATCTTTGATGGTTTTTTACTTTTTACCGTTTTTTTTACTGTTTTTGGCATATGTATTATATATCTACGGAATATATATCTACGAAATATATATCTACGAATCCGTCCAAACAAAACAAATAACCAAGAATATATAAACGATCTTCTTAGCGCGCGCTCTGCAGGGTTAATAAACAACTATAAATTTAAAGGAATTTTCACAAAATCAGAAAACTTAATAATTTGCAATAAAGTTATCATAATTAAAAAATAAATAAGCAAAATTCATTTTTTAAACATTTCCTATTAATAATAAATTAGTGACTATCATCATTATCCGTTTTATGACCATGAAAAACTTCAGAATTTACATCAGAATTATCTAATAATGGTCCATTTTTAGACTCATAATCCCGTATTAAATCAAACCAACTCCCATAGAATGAACGCAGCTGATGTGAATTTCTTCGATGCTCTTTCATATGCCACCCATCTCTTTGTGCTAATCTAGATAGCTCACGAAAATTTGCTGCTCTTACTCTATCCCAAAAAATTTGTGATTTAGGATCAAGCTCTGAAATATCTGGTAAACCCTTAGGCAATGTCCACAACCATTCTGGATACTCACTTTCATATTTTAAAATAAATATACACGTAAGTAAAAATTACTGGTCCTCTTTTAATTTTATCGGTTCTTCACCAATTCGATAATTAATACAGCAATAATTTGCTAAAATTTCTGGATTAGTTTCGACATCTCGAGTTACTTTAGTAACAGCTGCTGCGACACCTTTGGCTACAATACAGTAAACAAATTTTTACAATATTTACACTTAAACAATAATTTCACTTTTCTTTTTAATAGGAACCGTAGAATAACAGCGATATATTATAGAAATATTAGGTCGAAATTTTATCATTTATATAAAATTTTGAAAATTGACATTTGTAAAACAAGTTATAGCATTAAAATATTATAACATTAAAACTCATAATATTATTTAAAAATTTTCAGTCTTTACCAGTGATTTCAATTTTATAATTTTAAACTCTCATTTAATCTTGATAAAAATTAAAAGGTAAATATGCAGCCAAAATAAAGTATTAGAGAACAAAGCAAAAAGTGACGGTTGATGAAAATTTTAAATGGAAGAATGTTTATACAAAGTACGAAAAATAACTAATTTCTACTTAATTAGTAACTAAAATACACTTTTAAATTTATTTAAAAATAAAATTTATTATTCTATTTATGTCTTGAGAAACTTGTTTACAACTGTAGAGTTCAGGTAGGTTAATATTTTAATTGTTATCTTCTTCTTAAAGCTACCACAAAAACGCATAAGTAAATTTACCTAGGAGATACACATGTGATGTTTGTATTGTAAAAAGTTGGGCAAAAATGAGTTAAATTACTTCGACTGCTATACTTAATATTCTCATCGGTCAAAAATGACCGATAGGAGATCTTTCATTATCATTTTAATTAGTAATGCGCTGAATTACCCGACATGTATGCAAATATTGAATTTTATTATCTATTAATTCAGTCAATTTTTGCATTTCATCAACTTCTATTTTTAATTTTATAATATTTTAAAAATATAAATACATCAACTAATTGACCTATTTCTGAAATTATTTCTAAATACAGTCTTTTGTAAATGTATTCGCCCAACGCAGTGGTACATTCTCCAAAGGCATCAGGTGTTCTCAGATTTTACACCCGTGGTCAACATTAATTTTAACAAATTCTATTATAATAATACATTTTTAAAACTTATAAATAAAACTTACAATTTATGCTTTCTTCTTCCAGTATTAGGCATATTAAGAGGTCCAACAATATCTGACATCCTATAGAAATAACAATATCATCCTTTTACCTCCACAAAACGGAAGGGTTTTTACAGAAATGACTGAAATGCTAAGGAAATATTAAATCAACTTTAACTTAAAAATAAATCTTACGGTAGTAGTAGGTAGTAAAGACTCCAGCACACTTTGACTTCAATAAACTTTCTGGGTCATCACAATGTTATTAAAAGTATGTCAATGTGAATAAATATAAAAATGAAATAAAGTTACAAGGATTATTTCATAAACGAAAATTGTTTCATTTCATTCAATATATATTTTGCAACAAAAGGCTTATCTTATCATTTACTGATTTAACCTTTAATTAGTACTACTTCCAAGAAATTATCTTCTATAGTTTATATAGATTTATATCACACAAAAAGATTTTGCCGATCGTCCTAATAATATTCGAATATTATCAAGACTTTTCAGGAACAAATATTTTCTTAAATTTTCAGATGCTAAAAAGCGTTGGATCACAGTCTGTTATCATCAGTCAGTTTTGAAATAAATAAATATATTTCTTGCATTTATCGTTGAAATTGACCCATATCTTTCACATAACTATTGCGCAAGGTTTATTATCATTATTATCATTATTATTATTATTATTATTATTATTATTATTATTATTATTATTATTATTATTATTATTATTATTATTATTATTATTATTATTATTATTATTATTATTATTATTATTATTATTATTATTATTATTATTATTATTATTATTATTATTATTATTATTATATTATTATTATTATTATTATTATTATTATTATTATTATTATTATTATTATTATTATTATTATTATTATTATTATTATTAATTCATTTTCTTTTATTTTATTTTACTGCCAATATTTCAAACATTTCCTAGTTGGAGAGGAAAATTAAGTAAAAATCAATAAATATCAGTATGAGCACAAAAATGTCATTTTTACTTCAATTAAAAGAAATTGTTGGTAAATATAGCACAAATTTAAAAGAAATTTCATTTTTACTTTTATTCTCAATTTATGCTTCGTAAACTGTATGAAAAATCAAGTAACCCTTCGGAAATTTCCAATCATAAACAACTACCAAAATCTCAACGACCTCAAAGTGTAAAGGAGTGCAAGCGACTATCCCAATATCGAAATGATACCACTATTTCCCCAAAGGACATTGTGAATAGTTTTGCAAATTCAAAAAGATTAAGCAGCAGCACCCCTAACATTCACAAAAGGACATATGAACATCGGGAATCAGAGTTTATTCCCAAGCATAATTGTGAATCATATAAAAAGGATAATTCTGTGTTTAAAGCTACACCATTACCAAGTTATTACTCTAAAAATTCTATCGAAAGAAGTCAATTATTATTTCAGCATTTTGATTATAATAGAAAGATTAGATCCCTTGAAAGACTTTCAGAATTAACAAATTCTCAAGACCAATTATCAATGACTGAAAAGTCGAATACTTTGCCTAATTTAGTTCATAAAAGACCATTTTATCCTCCTAGTAAGTATCCCAATATCCATGACAAATTCAATGTAAATCTTCAACGATTATTGGCTACCAGAAAATTATACAAAACTCCTGAAACAAGAAGATATGTCAAAGCAATAAATAAAAGGCAATCAACTAAAAATCCAGATCATAATAGAAATTCTAATCTAAAACCTCCAATTAACAACTTCTTTTATTCTAGTTCAAACCATCATTTTGATAAAGTAGATGATGGAAAGGTTATGTTACGAAATAAGGCAAAGGTCAATAAATTTATTTTTGAAACTTCGTTCAACGGCAACCAAGATCAAATGGATTATTCACCAGAAATTAATGTTGATAAGCGTAATGAAAAGTTGCTGCAGAAAGATGAAATTCCTTATCACAAGATCCAACCACTATATATTGAATATCATTACCCCAAACACATTAGAAATCCCTTTTATCTTGGACTTAATTAGCTGAAATCAACAAATTTTTATTAAATTTTACTGATTTGATTTCTAGTTTTATTAAAATAATTTACTGCATTTTTCAAGATTTTATTGAAAGTCAAGAAATCCATTCTGGAAATAATATTTTTCATTTCAACTGTTCTATTGAGACTTTATGAAACTTTAAGTAGCAATTAAAACAAATAAAGAAGCTTTATTTTATTTTCATTTTATTCATCAATTAATCCGTTAAATTCATGATTTTATAAAACATTTTATTTTTAATGGATAATCATGTTGGACTGTGCATATTATTCCCAACATCTGATAGATGAAATAAATATACATTTTCAACCAATCCATTTTATCAACTACCAACAAGGAAACATTACTGGATGTTACATGCGGATTCTGTTATTCCGGGAATTTTTTTGTAATTAAGTAAAGATCTATATTTTTGAGAAATCAGAAATTTTGTCCCAATTTGCCAGGTTCAAAATATGTTCAAATTTATGTAAATGTCACATTAGTTACTGAAAAACCTTCCAATCCAATTTTTAATCCAAATATTTATTTTTTACTTCCTACCAGGTATTTGGAATTAAGTTTTTTTCTTTTGTAAAAGTCAATTGTTTAAAAATATATACTTTAGTATGTTAGAGAACAGTGAAAAAACACTTGTAAAGGCAATGTTAAAAAATTGTAATGAAATGAAAACATAGATCTATAGTCGAAAACTAAATAAACATAAATGAACTTCGGGAATAAAAGAAACCAAAGATGAATAATATTACAAGCAGTAAAAAAGACAGTTTCATCCTAAACTAGAGGTATAGTGAATTGCAATTGAGTTTGCGACACAAAATTTAAATAGCGAAATTTTTAAGTTCGTTAGTAACAGTGACCACAGTTAAATCGAGCCGGTAGAAAAATGTAAACTAATCTTAGTACACAAAAGTTTCCAAATTA
This sequence comes from Schmidtea polychroa, assembly GCA_959609185.1. Classification (NCBI taxonomy): domain Eukaryota; kingdom Metazoa; phylum Platyhelminthes; order Tricladida; family Dugesiidae; genus Schmidtea; species Schmidtea polychroa. The sequence goes on from CAUHTR010007901.1 coordinate 229,444, forward strand.
CTATTGTGAGGTTGTGATCGCTGACCTTGCCTACAAGTGTGAACCAAACTCATTTTTGTTACCATGTCCCAATTTTCAACAGATTCAAACCCCAATCAAAACATATTGTGACCAGACTACACAGATCACAAGTGACGTTGATGATGTTTAGCCTGGATTAAACCCAATACCAAAGGTGAGAAGCCCATGAGCCCACTATGTTCACGGATTCCCCGGCTCCAAGGTCTTCTTATGTTTGAATTACTTGTGGAACTTCTTAACATATTATTTAATTTAATAAAATTTATATCTTGCGGAATTTTTGAAGAATCACAAAAAATACTCACTTTCAATTTAATCGGGAAATAAAGAAAATAATAACAATAACAATTTATTTCACACAAAATAAATACATTCGTATAATAAGATGGATGAATTATTACAAAAAGATCAAATATCTTAACACCGTAAAATAGAGATAAGTTATATTTAACGAGTGTGCTTTGAAATTATTACGAAAATGTTTCACAAGATAGATTATTTTAAATGACATTATTTGTTGTCATTTGAACGCAGCGTTTTAAAATGAAATACATTCTAAAATAAAAAAAAATGATTAAAAGTGCTAAAAAAATTATGAATAATATCAAAATCCAAATCAGTAAATCTGTATAAAATTCTTAATTTAAAAATAAGGGGGGTTAGTACTGAGACTCTAAAGCTTTCTGAAGTAATGACAACAATTCCTATTGAAAAAATCAGGGAAAGTAGTTGTTGTGCAAAAAATCCAAGTATCAAACAATTATTATTCATTCTCATCCAAATTATTAAAATATCAAAATGTCTGCATCTCCAAAGTAACTTCATCCATAGAACTTCTTTCTGGAATCTGAATATGCCACAAACGGCTAAAAGATCTCTCATCATCGCAGCTACCAATTAGAATGCATAAAAGTGTAAGTGCATATTTGCTAAGATGAGGATATCGAATAGAATCTATTCAATAGATGAATCTTACAAAAATTTACTTAATAAAATCTTTCAAGCTACTGTCAAAATTTTTATAGATATTATGATCGAACCCGCTAATAAAAATTGAGCATTTACCGTAATATTGTGGTTTCTAATGTTTTTCCATTTGATTATTTATTAACATGTTTATGAAGTAATTCATCTTTTCTAATATTGGTCTTTTGTTTCTAATTTCACCTAAATTACAACGACTGGTGTTAATCTTTCTTCCAAGTATAATAATTGTCGCTTAAGCACGTTTTTATAAACAGTATTCATCAATTCCTTCATTTCTTGAATCTTTTGTTTTCTTCAAAGTTTTCACAGTCGATAAAAGTTAATATTCCGTTTCACAGTGCAATCGTAACTTTAAGACTTTCGTAAAAACCCAACCATGGACTGGGAACTACCGTGAAGTTCTGAATATAATACCCGGGTACTCTAATTGGAAAATGGCAATATTCTGAAAAACTATTAAATCCAATTCGTATACCCAGGTACATTATTGGCAACGTAACATATATCGCGAAATTTTGGCTTAGAATCTCCTCTCAAAACTCTACTCTTCTTTTATTTATTAATCCAAGAAAATCATTCTCTAGACGTACCCATTTCCCGATTTGATTTCTTTGGTAACCAGTGTCTTTTTCTAAAAAATGTAATGACTCTCCATTCTTTACTCGCGATACAATTTGCAACTTGCGTTCAATTGTGATATTCTTCCTTTTCGATGACATGGCTGTATTAAAATAAAATGCTAAATAAAAAAAGAAAATTTTAAAACACTGATGACACCTATCTATACTGTGATAGGCCAAAAATATTAATCTAATATATTTTTAAACTTTTTCGATTTTTTAAATTGAGATCAGATTTTAGATTTTTTTTGTTTAGTTGTCAAACGAGAATTTTTTTATTATAATTGTTTATAATATTTAAAAATCGTTTATATTTTCGGCCTCCTTGTCTATATTTACATTTGTCAAAATAATGTTTAACAAATATAAATGGATTTATTAGTAGATGAAGCTTCACACCATTTTCATAATGGTTTTAGTAGTATATAGAATAAAACTAGCATGAACCATAAATCCAATATGAAGTTAGAAATTAATTTCCAAAAAAAAATTCTAATTACTGTACCCGGGGTACTGTATTTGGACAAATGTTGCTATTAGTGTATACTAGGAGTTTCGGTTCTGTTAGTTTAAGCATTGAAATTTTTGATATATCTTCTTGTATTTTAAGTTTTTTAATCAATTTTCAAATTCTTCGATTTTTAAAAATTTCTTCAATAGCGACGCTACGTGGACGACAATGACCAAAAAGAAAACCAAATCTAATTAAGAAATTGTCGAAAATGACAATGGTGATTAAAATACAACAATCTATTACAATTAGTTAGGGGTTTTCTAAATAAGTACTTAATAATTAATTGCGCCCGTTTTTCAGTTCTATTTTATGTATTTCGTTTGATTTTCAACTGCATTCTATTCCTATAGATTTTGAATTTATTGTTTAAAATGCCATTTGAATATGGTGTTGACCATCCGACAATTTCGAAGTGCATAATTGGGATTAAAACGGTTCAGAGTGGTCAAAATGAAATGTATAAGAAATTTGGGTACTTGTTTAGAAAACCTTTCTCCCTTATATAATATTAATTAAATAAAAAAACATGGCAATGAATTAAATATAAGAAAACGGCGGACATATATTTCAACAGTTAGGAAATACCTAATAGCAACAGAAAAACTGTCAAAAAAAATCGTGAAACGTAATTTTGTAATTAATAAAAAAATTTAAATAAACTTGTATAATATTGTAAAGGGGAGTGTTCTAAGCAAATACCAAAATTTGTATCAGGGTCAAAACAAAAACACAAAAGTTTAAATAAATATGTAAATTATGTAAACTTTAAAATCACTAGAAAAAGACTGCCGAAAATTCGTCAATATCAAAAGAAAAAACATCGATATCGTTACTGATTCATAGTCAAGTTTTTTTAAATAAATACAATGTCAATTGAAAAGAAATCAGAGGAGAAAATTGAAATATATATACTCAAATATGGAGCTTTCCAGAATTATATTTATAATAGACTATAACATCTTGCATGAAGTTGCAAAAAAGATGTCCAGTAGATTAGAAACATGAAAACTAACACTTAATGTATTTAATCAGCCTGATTCCTTGCACTATAATGAAATTCGTATTTATTGAAGTCCACGAGCTATAACTGCTTGAATAAAGAGTATTCATAAACACATTCAATATTTTAATTATACTTAAGATCATTTAAATAAAAGCTGTGTCAAAAATTTGTCTATCATTTGAATTTTTTTTATAAAAAATAATAAATTAAAACAATTGATAATTGAGGAGAATCTAAGAGATTTTACTAATAATTTTTGTTCTAAAATTTTTTTTGACAGTTTTAGACTAGAAAAGTCGACCTTATTTCAAATGCATTTCAATAAAATGTATAATTCATTGAAAAGATATAAAACATAATTGAAAAATCATACGTAGCAGCCCCAAGAATGAATGTACACGCGTGAGAGTAAATGATTGGTAAATAACTTAACAACCAACTGGGAAAATCAATTGATGGAACTTCGACATTGACAGACGTATCCGGGTCTTGGTTGATTTGTTCAAAGTTTTCACAGGTTACCGATTTGTTGCAATTGTAGAAGCTAAATGTAATTGAAAAATCAACCAAAATAAATACCTTTTTTTTTAAAATTATTGTCCATATTGAATTTTAGGCAAGATAAACTTATTTATGTGTGTAATTGTCTGGTGCTAGCGCTATCAAACAGAACATCAAAATTCTGTATAATATAGTATTAACTTTGCTAGATTTTAATCTAGAAATAGAAGAATAAAGCAACATGGAACGATTAGACTTCTCTCAAAAACAACTTGTAAACCGAGATAGCATCATTAAAGAAATTTCCATTTTAGAAATTTCATTTACGCTTGAATTCATAATAATGAAAAATTTCGGAAAGAAATCTTATTCAACAAATTATGTTGTCAACTAGTTGTTATGATAGAAACTTGAGTTGCATAGTGTTAGACTGTTTGGATCGAGTATTAATTGTATCCATTTAAATTAATTAAAGATTCGAAATTCAAATATGTTTTATTATTCACAAATTTTAAACAAGATTATTTTACGCCAACAATATCTTGAGCAATAAAACATCATTCTACAATCATTCTATTAATTTACATTATATTACATTTAAATTATTAATATAATGTTTACAATTATTATTTACATACCATATTGATGAAATTCTAAATTAATCAATACACAATATTTTAATTAATTAATTAATTAATGGGTAATATTAGTTGTGCTCTAAAAGGATTTAAAAGATCACATAATTATTTTAATAGAGCTGTTGTTTAAAATGAGCTATAATTATAATTAGATGAGGTATTATTTTAATTAGATGAGATCCAAAAGTAGATAATCGAAAGCTTAAATAAATTAAATGGAATCTTAAAATTATTAATCTTAATCCTAAATTAATTTTTTAATATATATTATAGCTCACTTTTATTTATTTTAAGAGCAATTTTTTAACACATTTTTATCTGACTTTGAATTATATAAAAACCGTAACTTGTCAAAAACGATTAATTGGTTAATTAATTAAATAAAAACTATATTGAGAATATAATAAATGCTACACAATGCCTATAATTAAAAGTATGATGTCAAAATTTGGCATTAAAAATGCAAGTTATGCAGAGAATAAATTAATTTCGTATCCGAATATAAAAAATAAAAGCTGGAAAAGACATCACAGGAAAATTAAATTATTACATTAAAAATTCTTAGATAGAAAAAGGACACTGACACTCAATGGGTTAATATAATGATTTAAAAACTTAATTATATGATAAACTTTTTATTATTCTATTTTCACTTAGTCATTTTCATAAATATTGTAAAATTGATCAAAAATAATATTAATTCAGAAGATTGAAATTTGTATTTGCAGCTTAAATAAGACTATTAAAATTGATTATACTAGGTTAACTAATCATGCACTTTTCATTGACGAAGGTTCTAAGCTATATAAAACTATTCAAAAAATGAACCACGAATTTGGGAAACTAATCACAAGTCATAACACTTCAACTTATCAATGTCAAAAGGTGTTTCGAAAAAAGTTTTTTTTTATTTTTTAACTTGATTTTATTTTGAGAAATACTGAATGCGACAGTATGTTACAAAATTTATCATAGTTGATTTTAAAAAATACTTTAGGCAATTGAAAATAAAGATTACTTACATTTTCATAATAACTTCTATGGGTATGATGATAAATTTCTATTCATTTGAAAATGTAATATTTATCACTAATGACTGTAAAAAAGAAATAGTTTCTAGTAAATTTAAAGATTTTTTCTTTTTTGTTTAAATAATTCAATTTGTCAATAGAACACCAATATGAATAAGCAATATGGGCCTTAAACCATTTTAGAAATCTAAGATACATGTATTTTATTGATATATAATTATATAAATCTAGAAACAATAATTGTACTAGAAAAGCCACTTGATATATATCACGATATTACCGTGTTCAGATGTTGATTTTTTTTAAATAATACGACTGAGACTCAATGCGAACTATTCCGCCGGGGTCCAGGAGGAATATTGCATCGTTATTACACAAACTGTTGCAATGATATTCCATAAACCTTTTTATTTATAATAGTTGCAACCCATTAGGGTTGCCAGACTTCCCGGTTTCCCGGGATTATTCCAGTTTTCATGTCATTTTTGAGTGTCCCGGGTTTACCATTTTTAGCGAAAAATATAGTAAAGTAATGAAAAATGCTTTGAAACTTTTTTTACCTCGTTTACATGATACTTGAAGTGTATTTAAAATATACTTCAAGTACATTAAAAACTTATGTAAACGAAACTTGACTTGAAATCAGCTTAAGAACTCAAGCTAAAAAATTTGCCTATTTGACTTGAAAACTTGAAATCTTCTAATAATCAAAATTTTTTTCTAAAATGGAAACCGATTTTTTAGAACAATACATTGACATTTTTAAGATGTATGAATATTAATTTTCAATACCTGCCCACAATGCTAATGTGGAGCATATATTTTCCCTTAAGAAAATACAATTGTCGGACGAAAGAAATAGATTATTACCAGAAACAGTTTAGGCCATATTAAAATGTGTCATTAATTTTAATCTCAGTTGTAGTGAAATATACTATTACATATTAAATAATAACGATTTAATGAAGGAGGCAAATTCCAGCTGCAAGTATAAATAAGTTTAGTTTAAGTTTTGTGGCATTGTTTTTAGTTTTATTATATTAATGCATTTATTATTATTTTTCGTTATCCTTTTTATTATGAAAAGAATGTTTATATTTTTATGTTTCTTATTTGTGTTATTAATTTTTAGCCAGTTATTTAATAAATGTGCTTGACCTTGTTAAAGTAATAATGGCCCATTTTTATTTTTATAAGAAATGAAGTATTTATTTTAATTTTTTTTAATAAATTTTATTTATTTTGTAAAAAGTCCTCTTTGTCCAGGTTTGTCATTGGGAAAATCTGGTAACCTTAAATCCATGCAATATTTAATAAATAAATAATTATTTCTTTTTATAGTCAGTAGTCAGAATGTTAAAATTAAAATTCAATCATGTAATATATTATATATTTTTAAACTCATTTTTTACCGCTTCAATACTGTCAAAATTTATTTTTCTATAATTACTAAAGCATTTTTGTTAAAAATGCACGTTCTCCGAAATTAATTATTTATATATTTTATAAAAAATATATATTTGGGTAATTTTATACGATTATAATTCGGTTTAATTGTAATATAAATTTTACAATAAGAAAAATATCGATTAATGAATTTTGTTGAAAATATAACACCATTTATAATTTGGCTTGCTATTCAGGAATGACACTATAATTAACAATATATAGGAAAAATTAGCAAAAAAACCTTGACTTCACCCTGAATCACATAAATTTTTTACCAAAATTTAATTTTTGCCTCCCTGAAAAAAATATCCTGTGGGTGCTTATAGGTACAAATTATTTAAAGGACAAGCTTGCCTTTGCCAAAAAGTGAAAGTAAAAGATTAGACTACGAAAAAAAACCAAAGTTTCTATGACTTAAAATACAAAAGGTGAATATATTGTTAATCTCGACAACAAGCCAATGTATTTATCAATGGACAGTTGACAATTTAATCAAAAGACCTTCATGAAATAAAATAAATTCCGAATGATATGAATGACGATATTAATATCCGGTGACATATCCAATTTGTATTCACCATTTGAATCAGACCTACATGATTACATCTAGAAAAAAGAATTGACATGAAAATCAGTACATGCCAATCACTGTAATTTAAATAAAAATTAACAATTTTATGTCACTTCTCTTAGATGTCCATTAGCTTGGCTATTGTTAATGAATAGTTTTCACTGTATAACAAATGTGCTACTTGATTAGCACAGTGAAGATTATACTAACAAAACAAATGTAATAAATAAACATTAATGTTTCATCAACTCGACCAATGTATTGAAACAACAAGTCACCACCGACCTTTATATTCACAGTCTAATGATCTTTCTCACACAAACCTCTATTTTATTTAAATAAATCAAACATTTGACAAGTTAACTTCATCAAAAGTTTATTATAATAATTTGAATGATAACAATCTCTAAAAACACTAACTCGATTCTATTAAAAAATCTAAAAAGATTTTTTACCAAGAGATTTAATGAAAAAAAATCGAAAATGTGAATTAAAATCATAATTTTATTTCAAACAAATGGACAAATTAATAATTTATTATCATCAAAAATTAGAAATGAATTTTGTTTTTAATTTTTTTAAACCGAACTTCTGCTACAGAAGTGATGAGTATTTTAATTTTTATGTGCTATAATAAGATTTTGTGCAGGGTATGTCAAGGAAAGACAGTAATTAACGAGGAAATGAAATAATTAAAACTTAGATATTATAATTAAAACATAACTTGCCATGAGGTAGCCGGCTGGATCAGATTTCAAATAAAATAGTAAAAAATTCATTATTATAACATTATAGCTTACAAATATGGTATCTTGATTTACCTTTGGGTGTCTATTTAGGTAAGAGACGTTATTATTGATTTTACGCTTCTAAAAAATTTATTTTAGATTTACCAAAGATTTAGAAAACGCATTCCCATTTCCAATCATTGTCGAATATTTCAAGTTATTAATTTTATTCTTGTTTTCTCCAAAATATTGTTAGTTACAAATAAAACAATTTAAATGTAATAATGCATTTTGATTTTTACAAAAATTATTTAATTTTATTATTAATATGCAGTGTTATAATAATAATAAAATTATTGAGCATCTTTCGGGTATCACAGATACGCAATAACAACTTTCAGAAATTATTTTAAAAATTATAGAAAATTTTAATTTATATCTAGTAAAGATGTCATAATTCCTTCCGTCTTAGAAATGGCAAATATATACTAATAGAAAATAAAATCTTGAAGTGAAGTTTTATTCCAAGTGCAATTTAAAATAATCAATTATTAGTTTCAAAATTTTTTGTAATTAAAATTTCTTACTATTTCAATATTCAATAAGTACAGTAATCAATAAATCACCTGTTGAGAATTTTTATTTATTTATGGATAAAAATTCAAATAACTTTAGAAACACTTTCATGAATTCACTAAATCCAGTTACCTTTGACACTTGATAAAGACTGCAGAAAATTCGTGAATAATTTGAATTTATTGATCTATTGTCCAATGAAAAATAAGATAATACATTAAACATTGATAAGGATGGTTAAAAAACGATGTCCAACTCGTACTATATGGTTCTTAATAACCTTATCCATTGCAGACATATGCAGTGAAATTCTCAATCATTCAAGATAAGTTATTGTCAAGTGTTCGACATCTTATTGAAACTTTACTATGTAAATTACAGTTTTAATTGGATAATTTTCTCAAAACAAAACAATTCTCTATTTTGAATAAAAAATAAAATTTCCCATGAAATATAATTGTCACATTGGAGTTTTTCTAGGGGATATACATTAGTCGCGTTATTTTCTTTGGAACATATGTATTTCTTCAGATTTGAGACAATATTTGTTATGAGAAACGAAATTCAAAAGTGGGAGACCTGTTGTACTATTAATATGAAAATTTAAAAAAATTCAAAATAAATAATTTGTCACTAACGAAAATTAAGGAAACTAAAAATTATAGGGTTAAAGTGAAATACTAAGAGATACAGTGATACAGCAGTAATGAGCCAAAATTGGTAAATTTATTCTTTTCTATTGGAAAATGTGAATATAATTTACATGATCACATTCGCAGCTTTTTTTAATATATAAAACTAGCTGGGGTACCCAGCGTTGCCCGGGGCAATATAAATTGTGTTATAAAATTGTTTTCTTTCAGTAAAATGCACATTATTTTTCAAAAGTATTTATTTATTTTCAACATCTATCACGTGTTATTTCAAAAATACAAAAGAAAACATAATATTAATAGATTTTAAAATGATCCTGTCAACCTCACATTTTAAGAAAGTACTTTTTGATAGGTAATGTTTTTTGTTCTACCAGGCCTTTTTAACATGTTATTGTCAGACATATATTGATCTAACAAGTTTATTTTAAAAAAAGTCTCTGTCAGACAAATCGACCTGATCGACCTTATGCAAATGAACTTACCTATTACGAAAATCACAGTAGACTAAAATATTTCCGTATTTTCTCTTTCTTTGCTGTCACTGCAAAGCACTGTCAGTCAAAAATGACTGACATGGCACTGAGAGTGATAAAATTGGTATAAATTTCAAATAAAAATGCTTCTACTATAATGGTTCTGATAGATTGCAAGTAAATACGTCAAGCTATGTATAAAAAAATCGCTGTTTTTCTTTATCTGGATGATGATCAAGCCACTTCTTCCTGTATTCTTGCATTGCATTTCTACGAGCTTTAATGATACAAAACGAAATAATGATCCTATTCTTTCCAGTTTCTTGTATCAATAGTTTATAAATATCAATAATTATTATGAAGATCATCAATAGAGTATCAAGATTGAAACATTATAACTTGAAGAGCTGTTTAATTTAATCAACATTTGGATGAATAGAATAAGGAACAATGTCCATTGTGCTTCTTTTTAGATATCTGACAGTTAATAATAATATAAGAAAATCAAAAATAAAGAAAAACGTGATTCTGTTCAAAATTTTCTTTTAAAATATATTGTTAAAACAACTTTCAATATCTATTATTCCGCATTAGACCATTATTCGAATATACATAAAAAAGACAACGCATTCAATATAAACGTATTATCTGCATTTTGCCTCAACTTTTGTACTTATATATACAGTCGAAAACTGAGCTGTCGCCTACGTTTCAATTTGTTCCAGAAATATAGATAAAATATACCGCCCAAATATGACATTAAGTCAAGTCGTTCAATTTATTTATTTGATGTAAAAATGACCATTACCCAGGATTGATTATAATTATTTTTATTTCTATTAATATCATCTCTATTGCAATTTCATTTATCATCATTTCTTTCCAGGTTATTAATCAATAGTTATATTTAGCACAATTTTTCCACAGTATTTATCAAGTGTTATTGTAGAATCAAGAATTGATCGGCCTATTACTCATCTAACATAAAAATACATTATAAGCTTATCAAAATGTAACAAAAATATTTTGACTAGCAAATTTGTGCAATATCGAATCTAGGCCAGCACAAATAATTTATGTGCTTATTGAAAGAAATTCAAATTTATTTTAATTCTAATTGGTAATTTCCAATTATCTATAAACATAGGAAAATTATTATTGATTTTATTAAATTAATTAATATTATATCAACTCTAGGGCAGTCAATGCCGCCGAAAACGACCGCAACATGTATAAACGCGTACACATTGAATAAAACGCACCCATTCAGTTCTATTTACAGCTCGTCTGATAAATTTATTTATAAGTTGTTTTTGTTTTGGAAATTTTAGAATTATTATTTTCATTGTTTTTGAAGTTTTATTGTGTAAATGACTAAATTTACAAAAAAACAACTTGGCTGCCATAATGTTAAAGATAATTCAAAATCTTTTTTTTGAGAAATTTAATATCCGTAATCAGTGAAGAATCTAAATATTTATATATTTTCAAAATTTATTGTCCTTGGTAAAAATATGGGAAAATTAAATATTAAAAATGAAGTTTGAAAGGATTTTCATATAATGCATATATAGATATTGCAACGAATTAAAATTAACTTAAACTAACTTCGTAACTTCAGGACGACTACTCCAGTACCAGAGCCATTCAGAACCATTAATAACTCGTTCCTGTCCAAGTTTTTCAGAAGAACTTGATGAGATACTTTTAACAATCGGACTTGAAATTTGACTGTATTCATTGCTTATCCCATTTTCGTTAGAATTATATGCATCTTCAGATGATAATTCCAAAATATTTTCCATCAAATATTCCAATGTTGCCTGATCAATGATTTTCAAATTTTGAGTTCCAAAATTTGAATTTTGAGACATCTCACTTTCTTCTAAATCTATATAATAAAAATACCTTATAATTATTATACTGTTATAAATAAAAGTAACCTAGTTCTACATTTTTAGAGGCCATTATAAATTAATAAATTTAATACGTTATATCATATGTTTTCAAGGTCAAAGTTATTCAGTCAATGATTAAAATAAATTATAAACAATAAGATAAAGTTATTTATTTTAATATTTCCAAAACTTACATTAGACATTTGGATCCATATTTGAAAAAAATACGATTTTCCAATTATATAATTAGATTTATTTGTTCAATAAAGTTAATTACATTGAACTATGTCAAGAAAATCATTCATTTTTATTTTACTTTAAATTTATCGTATTAGTAAATTTAATATTCAGTTAATTTAATAAATTTAATATTCAAATTTAATATATTTAAGTTTTATATGAGATATCTTTGTCTGTATAAATTACAGTGTCGTAACTAGTATGGTATCAGCTACAGTCGTGCTGCGGGGCCCGACCCGACCAGAAACAAATAAAAATTATGACCAGTTTAGAACGGGCAGTCATCAGAAGGACGTGATGATATGCGATAAATTTCTAGTTAAGAAATTAACATTATGGACATTACAAACGAATAGATGTCGCCAAAAATTCGATTGTTGTTAAGCTGTACTTCATAATATATTATGAATATGTTCTTACTATACATCCTGTTTTGTATGTAATATGACATCAATTGTTTATTTGGTAAATGCGTGTTATATGGTGTTTTAAAACTAAATTAATCAGATTAAAAACTCATTAAAAGGTTAAATAGAACACATTTCAAATTTATTTTATAAATGTTCAAGGATTAGTAAACTGTAATAAAACTAAAGCGTTGCAACTTTTTACTTTTTTCAACGCTGCATTCACAAATAAATTGAATTAAATACTCGGACAGCTTTTCTCTTGAGAGTCTTTCTTTTTCCTAATAAAATATTTTGGAAGTGACCTCATCCCTCGATATTTGTGTAGTGCAACTCTGTATTGTCTGGATCTACAAAGTACAGCGAGTCATTTAAACCATCAAGCACTACATTCCCCAAATGACGTCTTTCTGCACCATACGCCGCCATTTTCCTGTAATAATCCAACTTCCAGGTGAAAAAGTTTTAAGAAACACTTTTATCATAGTATCCGCATTTCAACTGGCTGCAGGTTTTATGAAAACATTGCGCGAGCCTCACTCTATGCACCCACATACCACTGGTTATGGAGATCCTCCCCGATTATACTTCCACCGGCAGACAAGCTTCATCACAATCAACGATTTTGCACTGCCGTAATTTGAAATTTCACCCAGGTGTATACTTTGCGTTGAAATGTAATAACATATAGCGTCCCTGCAAAGATAGACATATTCACTTGTCGTTTTCCAATTCTAATTCAATTCGAAAGCAATATCATTAAATTCCATCCCTTTGATGTAACGGTACATTCTCTTTAAAACAAGCTTAAAACTTCATCGTAAATTATAAAAATACGAATTCGTACAAATATTGCAATTATAGTTGCACGGACGTTCACAAGATCATTGAACCCAATCAATTCGGGACTTATATAGAATATAAGACAAGCTCGGATTGCCTTGACGTAGCACAATGCATGCTTTTTCGTATTAACATAACTTTGCCATACATTAATTTCTTTCGAGTTGAACGTCAAACACGTTATCAACACATTATTCACTACTTTTCGTTAAAATTATTTCCGATTTGGTTAAAATTCGTTCGTTATCTACTAGATGTAATTTTCCGTTTGGGTCTCATTGGGTTGATTAATTTTTAATTTTATTTTTTAAAACACCGTATAACATGCATTTACTGTTCATTTTAATTTGCAGTAAAAGCTAAATTAAAGGTTTGAATCTCGAGGCTAAAAACTTTGTTTTAATTATAATATTTGGAAACAATTTTAAATTTCAAGATATTAACAAAATATAATGCAGTCCAAAATGTCATATCAACACACAAGTGTAACAACAAAACGTAAAAAAGTGTAAGGAGATGTTAAGCTTAAGTAAAATACAAAAAATATATCATTTTTGTAAACCAGCGCCTAAGCAAAGTCTATCTGCCTCTGTCAAGTTGGAAAGTCGACCCTGTCAGTATAGCTGTAATGTAGCAGGTAAAACGCCATACACTAGCCGCTTTAATGAAGGAAATGTTGAAACTCAGCCATCGATTTCAGAAGGGTGAAGTACTAGTTCTACTGTTGCTAATTCAGTCGATGCGTTTGATCGAAACACTATCAAAGCTAGAAATGTCAAAACTCCAAACAAATTGGATGTTATTCCAGTCGAAACTGAAGACATCAGCAACATAGCGATTTTGGGACAATTCCAAATGGAGCGGAGAGACCAATTTTGAAAAAGTAAACAAATTCCAAAAACAAAGAAGCAGTTTAACGATCTATGCGATGACAGCCGACTTACTGATCCAGAAATGAGATTCAAAGTAAACGTAGTTTACCACACTCTTGATATTCTCATCAATCCAGTTGTTCATCGGTTCAGTGAAATGCTGGTTGGGGTAAATACATTCGGCATATTGCACCCTCGTGAATTGACTGCCGCCACCTAAAGCGACAAAGTTACAACAACAGCATTCAAATGACATATCACCATCATTCTTCGAGTAGCTAAAACGTTTTAAAATGATTCTCAAACAAGAAATTAAGAAAATAAATAGAATGAAAGAGTTGAGTCATCTTTTGATAATCGAAAATAGTTCTCTTGTTACATCACTTCCAGATGTCTGCACTACCAGCAACTGCAGAGAGGTCACTCTCCAAGCTTAAGACCATCAAAAACTATTTGCGTAGTACCATGTTGCAAAATAGACTATTAGGACTAACAATTCTCAGCATAGAAAACGACAACGCAAAAAAAATTGGACGTAGATGAATTTGTTAATATTTTTGCAGAGAAGAAGTGCCACAGGAAGAGTACCGTAGAGTGAAGAGGCGTGTCTTTAAACTATAAAATGTATTTAACTAAAGATATGTTAAACATGTTATGCCAATCAGGTTTACAGTGCGCGCGTTTATTTGGTTTATTTTCTTTAAATAACTGTTGGAGGTGGGCCCGTATATAAAATTGCTACAAGCAGTTTTAGTTAGCTGTGCATCCCTGAGTTGGTAAGTAAATTTATTTATTTTCATTCTCCTTTCTTCAATTAACTTGGAATTTTCAAAATTTCTTAGAGGAATCTTGGTCTTAACTTTCAAGAATATTTAAATTGAGCAGGAGAAACTGATATTTTTGTGTAGGATAGCTAACTTGCAGTGAAGAATATAGAAAGAAGTCATTTTCTCCAATGAAAAAAAGTTTTATTTTTGTGATTGTTGTGTTTTAGATAAATAAATATATTAAAGTCGGTGTTCCTGACTCCACGTGTTCTGTAAAAACAATTAGATAAACAATACTCAACGTATATTTGTATTCAAATTCCTGTGCTCTATAATTTGCAAAACTCCGAATATCCAATAAAATACCTAATCTGACTATTAAATAAGTCTCGTTGTAACCGCTTTGGTTCTGCAACAATAATCACATATCTTCTTTGCTCCTTTGACTTAATTTGATTCTTTTATTTTCCTTTCCGTTAATTCTATTTTTTCTTCCCTACCGGAGACAAAATGACGATTACTTCTGGGTTTCAGTCCCCTTATATAGTTGAAATAATTGCATTTATTAATAGCGTTTCGACCAGACAGTCTCTCCTGTGATAATCTTTTCCCTGTTTTCCCATTACTAATTCTAGAATGCACAGTAAATCAAACCTGTTTGCAGTTTATACAGGCAAAGCCATCTCATATAAAACTGTTACTCGCCCAGCCATCACACAGGCAAATATGAAACATATTCACAAAGGCCAAGGGAAAACTATATTTGGATTTGGCACAGACCAGGAAAGAGAAGGAAAGACTCCAGCAAGAACTGAAGTCCGCAGAAGAAAGGGCTTCTGGAATTGAGTAGATAAGGGATACATAACTACAACTAGAGCACTACTGCCTGCGTATTAAAGATCGAATAGAAACTGGGGCTAGGTAATTAAAAACAGCAAACAGCCAGATACAGAAATATCAGATGAAGGAGACGATAGTAGAGCTTATGCATCCCATTGGCTACCTTGTAACATGGCCGGAGAAGTAAAAACAACACCAAAACTACTCAGTCCAATGCCAATACGACTCTGATCAACGTCTTTCAAGAGGTTTTGGCGAATCAGGCGCCGTTTGTTTAAACTTCGATGACCACGGTTACTCTCGGTAATGGGTACAACCTCAGAAGAAAAATCAAAGAACAAGCTCCGGCTTCAAAAGATAAGCCAAAGTTTTTAAAAGTGTGTTAGAAGAGTTTCTGTCTACCCCAATCTCTTTTTTTCCCCATATTTTCCAGCCTGTATTCTTGGTTTTTTGTATATTTTAATATATTTAAATTTTTAAGTTTAAGATAAATTTTATTAAAATTCACAACCAGAATAAATCGACGGCCGTTATGGTAAAAAAAGTTTGGTATTCAATGTGGTAACATAACATAACTAAAAATCCATTATTATTTATGATATTAATAAATTATTGTAACTAAATTATCTCACAAATTGCAATTTCTTTAAAATTAAATCATTTAAAAAATTTAATTTACAAATTAACAAATTTTAATTATTTAGTATATATTTAATAATATAATTTAATATATTTTGTTATTTTCTTTCAATAAATCAATATTGTAAACTGACATTAAAACACTAGTTCAAAGATTTTATTTGAAATTCACTATCAAATGAATTCAGTGAATGATGTTAATGGCAATTTACAATATGACAATATTAAAATTGGCGTTCTAAATGAATTTGAGCAGAAACACAGGCCATTGCAATTATTTGATCATCTTCCCCCTTTAAGTTCAAATACGGTAATTATTAAAATGAATTTTCAAGGTCATTTAATTAATTATTTAGGAAGTTTTCAGTGATAGACCTAAACTCATCAGTAAAGGTCCATGGACATTCGCTCAGCCATTTCATGATAAAAAGAATTTCAAGACACTGAGTTCTTCTATCGCTGAAAATTATTCTCCTTTTGTAGCAGGAATTGTTAAAAATCCAAATTATTTCACAAATTCAAGTAAATGATTCTTTTTAATAGTAAATTTAATTTTTTTAAAATAAATTAATTCCTCAGATCATATCGAGCCCAGTTCAATCAAATCGAAACGTTTGAAAAAAATAAAAAAAGAAATGGTCAATTTAAAAGACCTAATTTTTGGCGGGAAACAACTCTTTCAATCGGATAATGAAGACAACAAATTAGCCTATAAGAATTTGAATGCCCCAAAATGTTAAGATTTTTTATTTTACAATTTTAAAATTTATTTTATAAAATTTTTCATTTCATCAAAATTTACAAAAATATAAAATTGGATAAGCAACACGTGGGGAGACAATGAACAAAAGCATAAGAAATAAATATATAAATTATGGGAAAATACTTAGAAAATTTTTGAAAAATATTTTTCGTTAATTTACATATTTATTTCTTATGCTTTTATTAATTGTCTCTCCGTGTGTTAAAGAATACGAATTTATTTCTCTAATATCAGTTTACCTATGTTTGATAATATATGAAAGTTGTTATATGTGATGATGTTATTCACTGTCTCGTCATGTTTTGAAGCATAGGATTTCAATTCTATAATATAAGTTTTTGAATTTTTGTGATTTCATTAATTATTTTGTGTTGTACCCTTTAAATAACAATAGAAAAATTTCATCTATTGACCATTTTTAATATAAGGTATGCAAACGTTATGAAATGTATAAAACAAGGAAAATGATCCATTTATAATACATAGAAACTAATAATAGTAGTAGTAGTAGTAGTAGTAGCTGTCGCTGTCGTTGTCGTAGTCGTAGTCGTGGTTGTGGTTGTGGTTGTGGTTGTGGTCGTGATCGTGATCGTGGTTGTATTTTAGCATTGGTCGTACTCAGTTGTATGAATAGTACTGGATGTTCACATAGAGTAGTCAATAGTAATGGATTCTTATATAGACCACCAGTGTCCTAGATGTGTGTGTGTGTGTTGTTGTATGAATAGTACTGGATCCTCACATAGACTAGTAGTCGATGTGTGTTGTATGAATAGTACTGGATGTTCACATAGAGTAGTCAACAGATCCTTATATAGAGTAGTCGATGTGTGTGTGTTGTACTATACACTAATCATTAGTACTGGACTCTCACATAATAGTAGTCGATGTGTGTGTGTTGTTGTATGAATAGTACTGGACGATTGTGTGTTAGCAACCAGTGACCACTAAGTATGACGACACAGTTACCATGGCATTAAGTCATCAATAAGTGGTCAGTTAGTAACAGGTTTGTATATGACGTAATGGGCACGCGGGTGGTCAGTTAGAGACAATGTGTGTACGACGTAATGACCACGTGACTGGTCAGTTAGTAACAATATGTATTATGTAAAGGTCACCGTGTGGTCACTTAGCAACTGACCTTTGCATTACGTAATAGCCACGCGATTGGCCACCTAGCAACAGTGTGTGTATTGCGTAATCGGTCATTATTACGTAATCGGCATACCCACCCCCTTTGTATCTGACGGGCTCACATCCTTCTACTTTTTTGAATGAATTTTTTGTATATATATATATATATATATATATTCGCGACCTACATAAAATTCGTTGTCGACCACCTAGATATTATCCAGTATGTTGGTCTAGCGGTGACACTTGCATCTATAAATGTTTTGGAGACCTCTGTTCATTTAAAAAATAAAGGAAATAATTGTGTTTAAATAATTATAAACTAAAAAGAAATTCTTTTTTAAATAATTTTTGTTAAAATTTAAATTTCATATTGTCTTTTCATTTTCAGCGCCTGTGTGTAGTGCACACATTGAATAGGCCAATACGACTTATTGTCAATGCAGTGCCAGATTCCTTTTATATGGAACAAAAAACATTAATAATCCGACATATAAAATTTACTGAATCGGAGTTTTTAATTGAAGAACTAGTCATATACTTAAAAAATATTTCGAAAAAAGCCAAAAAGTCGCTGTTTTTTTAAAATTTGGTTCAAGAATTAAAATTTGATTTTACAAACTGTGTTGGGCCAGGTTAAGATAATACAGTCAATATGATAAGCAAGAACAATGGAGCAGAAGTAATTATTTTGAAAGAAAATAAAAATTTTACATTTTCTGATTGTGGAAACCATACTCTACATTTTGTCTGGGTGAATTCAGCAGAACCTTACAAAGAAGCAAAAACATTTTTGAAACTGTTCAACAAATTGTCTAAAAAGTCTAAAAAGAAGAGATATTTAGAAAAATTATTTAGCAGTCTACTCCATACAATGTAGTTAGCAAGGCCAAATCCTATAAAACCAGTTGCCATATATTTGAAGTCTTTGAGATTGGGTTTGAACGAATTTGATTAAAGAACTCTACTTATTGATATGCAAACACAGATTTCGGTTTTTGAAAAAAATGTTAAAATTTGAACGCATTTTTATGTCGATAGTTTGACTGAAAATTTTAATGTTGCAATACCAAACAAATCTTGACATTGAGTCTTGCAAAGCAACACTGGATATAGAAAAGACAATATCCAGAGCGTAACTCAAGAATTTTAAGAAATTTTAAAGAAATCGGACGTGGGGTTTATAAAAAAATCTGGAATGTAAAAAAGAAATATAATTAAATAAAAATTAAATATCATTGTTTTTATTTCCTTAAACCTATTTAATTCGTATGTTTTGACGGGCCTCACAAAAATATCTATCTCGGGCCTCGCTTTTGCTCTGAAATGATTATGACATTTTTATGTTATTTTCATACAATCAAAATAATTAAAAAATGAAAAAATTGACAACTTTTTTTAACTTAGTAGTTTTTTGCTACAAGTATAAAAATTTCAATTTTTTACAGCAAAGAAATTAGAGGCTATTACAAAATTTATGGAAACCAATGCTATCAAAAGATGGGATTCTCACGAACACGATGATAACACAAAATTAGCTTTATCAGTTTCATTTACTCCTTGGTATAGATCAACAAATGGTTTGTCAAGACCCTCGAGTCCCGAACCAGATAGTCGAATCAGGTTATTAAAAAGCATAATTTAAATAAATATTCAAAAATTATAATTAATAAAATTACCCATAAAAATATAAAAAAAAGATGATGTTGAACACCCATTGTAATACCGAAACTTACATTTGATTGGATAATAATTATTTATTATAAATATTGTTTCTGTCAGTTATTAATATCAACATAGAGACAACTGTCACGGACATAAAAAAGTCACTCACCGAAACTGCCATGACGCTTAGAAACAGTGAAATTCTGAAACAATAGCACTTAAATTAAAAAAATTAAATTGACTTAAATCAGCATAAATTTTCATTTAAACAATAGATAAATTTATTATTTCATTGAGATTGATTTTTTATATCGAGATTTGCACGAACTGAAAATTTAATTTTTTGTATAATCAATAAAAATTTTAATTAATTTTAAAAATATATTTGTTAAAATTTATTGAACATTAGTTTAAACAGTATTTATTTCAAACTTCATGTTAAATAAATAAAAATATTCATCTATAGCAGTGTTTCCGATGGTGGGGTATAACGTCAGCAATTATCAACTATTCCACACACACACACACACACACACACACATATATATATATATATATATATATATATATATATAACGTGCATACAGCAATTTCATTGACCATTAGTTTTGCATACTGGTAATACTGAATATTGAAGTTTGACAGCTACTTCAAAGGGGCTGGTGGGGCATATGACTTTTGAAAATACTACGGTGGGGCATGGTATAATGAAGGTCGGGAAACACTGATCTATAGTAAGAAATTCTGTGATTTTGTTTTTCTAAAGAACTAATTGATGTTGTTAACTGAATTTTAATTAATTAAGTAATTAATTTATATTTTTAATTGCATTTTCTGGGACTCCCACACCACTTTAAAATTAATGGGTGTCGCTATTTTTTTTCCTTCTCTGCTCGAGAAATATTGATTTTTACATTTGCAACTTTTTTGTAAACTTCGTATAATCCCAACAGTTTTGATTAAAAAACCTTATTAATATATTAATCTGTTCTATAGTCTCAATCTTCATTTTCCTTCCAGTTCCACTATACCTCTTCAAAGCAGCACTAGTCGAGGGAATTTGGTTTTTATTTTTTTTCCATTGATAAAACATCAACGAATCATAAATATAGTTATCACGGGATGAAAAGTATTGCGCTACTTTGTAGGGGGTGTTCCTTTGAGCTATATATTCTAAGACTTCTTTTTTAAATGCAGTCGTATAAGTTCTTTAGGGCATTTGTATAAATAAACTTTGAATAAATAAACTTTTCCGCATGAAAAAATTTTAATGATACTATTATGATAGTGATAGTATTAAAATAGTATCACTAAAAATTATTGAAAAAATGATACTATTAGGAGTTAACAGTTATATTGGTTGTTTCTTAAATATTCAAATAAAACTTCAACAATATATTACAATTCTTAAATACCACAATTATTTTTCTAAGACCTTGGTTCAGGACTGTGGTGGAGAGTCT
This sequence comes from Schmidtea polychroa, assembly GCA_959609185.1. Classification (NCBI taxonomy): domain Eukaryota; kingdom Metazoa; phylum Platyhelminthes; order Tricladida; family Dugesiidae; genus Schmidtea; species Schmidtea polychroa. Next base: position 250,746 of record CAUHTR010007901.1, read on the forward strand.
ACCGTGGTATCAATAACGCGTATTCTATAGAAGTGATCTTTAACTGAAGATGCGCCAAATGATGTAAAAAAATCATATATAACCAATCGAACAAGAATTTTTATTTCTGAAAAAATTTCAAGACCGATTTCCCTTAAAAATTATAGATAAAAAATATTTTTTAGGATTTCAAAAAATCCAAAGAAATTTTTAGTCAAATTTATTTCACATCTTTATATTTATATACCTTAACAGTTAAATGAATTTATGCTTTAATAAAGAAGTGGAAAAAAAATCGATATTTTATAAAAAAATAAATAATGAATGATTTGGACTGTAAAAGGGTTGCGAACCACTACTTTATATTGTATATCCTATTTCGAAAATAGATTCATGTATATAAATAATATCATTACATATTTGTAAGTGTTTTCGCATATTTTAAATGTGTCGAATTTAATTATTTTTTATCGCTAACGAAAAGCTTATTGAAAAATTTCAACCAAAAAATACGTAAGATCATGGTTGGTTAAACACCACTCACTCATAAATAATAAGTCAAAAGTGTGTCGCCTTGATACCTTATGGGATGAGACATTATACCATATAGAATGTATATCCAGAAAAATAAGTCAGCTATATTTATTACTTTATACAGGAATAACTCACATAGAACGGTTTCGATTAGTACAGTTTCACTATAGTACGGTTTTAAAATTTCCAAAATTTGCATAATTTTACATATTGAAAACTAATTTTAAATATTTTAAAAATTAATATATACAGTAGACACAAAACTTTGATTGGATTTTCGAAGTTTGATGTTTTTCTTGGTTGATTCTTTTTACAGTTAATTGGGCCATATGTAAAATGTGCGTGGTTGTAACGTGGTTGTGTATGCTTTGTTGTAGTTTTGTAGTCTTTTCTTCTTCGTCTACCAGTTATCTATTTTCAATTCTACTGTAAAGTCGATTTTTCGATAATTAAAATTTAAATATCCATTTGAAAAAATGAGAGAAAAAAGAAAAAGTGAAAGTGATTCTGTTAACAAAAAACGCAAATGGCTTACTTTGGAACATAAGCTCAATGTAATCAAACACCATGGAGAATGTGATATTTTGCTAAAATACCAAGTGAAAATGGAATGAACAAATCATCAGTTCGAAAACTTGTAAAAAGTAAAAAAGTAAAGTTGTAAAAAGTAAAGCTTCTTAGTTATCAAAAGAAGTGACCAAAATTAGAAGCATTCGAATGGTAAAGATAGAGAGGCTATTATAAATATGGATTGAGTATCTTAATCAAAAACATATTCCTATTGCAATTGTTTTAATTATTGACAGACAGGAAAAACATATTTTATTTGGAATCAATTATCGTTTTTTTATATAGTACAGTTCCTCTAATAGTACAGTTTCGTACGCCTTCTGCCGACCGCGTTTTATTTTACAGTGAAAACACTATCAATATTCCACATTAATCCATTATATAAGTTTGATTTATTAATTATTACACAAATTAACCGCTTAGCAGTTGGATTTTGGTGCGAAAGGACGTTCAAAATGTGAATAAAATGACGTGAAAGTTGCTAAATTCAAGTTAGAATATGACGATGACACATAATGATGTATCACGAAGAAGAACTGTGAACAACTACTGAAACAAGATCTGTACGAACAAGAGTGGGGCTTGTCAGTGTGCGAACCAAATCCGTGCCCGAGTCACGCTCAGACAAAACTGTCTAGTGGTTAACAAAGGTGATTCCAAAATAATTCTTAAACAATTTTTTTTTCACTTGAAAAAGGCAGTGCCGAAAATTCGTGAGTATCAACAAACATCGATATATTACTGATTTATAGTTCTTCAAACTCTCTTTTTAAACAATATTTTTAGATTTCTATCAAATTAAAAAAAACTTAAACAACACTGTGTGAAAATTCGTGTTAAGTATGTAAATAATATTGATTTATTGTCTGAAAAGAAATGAAAATATATATAAATAATTGATTTCTCAATCATTTTTCTGTTTCTAATTAAAATTGTAATTCTTCAGTGCAATAAGTCTTAACTGTCTACTTTTCACTTTTGACTGTTATCCTTGCCATATGATAATTGTAAAAGGAGAATATTTATATAATTATTAATTATATTTAAGTATAAAGTAATGATTTCTTGGTAGCAGCATTAGTTAAATGTTAAATAATTAAATGATAATATAAGCCTTTTGCTGTGAAGTAAATATTCAATAAAATGAAAATGTTTTCGACTATAAAAATAAACCTTATCAATCTCCTGGAATTTAATTGCTTCAATTTTTAAATGCTTTTTTGCACAAATTGAAGCAATCGCCGAAATTTTGTTCATTTTATTGAATATATACTTCCCAGCAAAAGTCTTATATTATCATTTATTTGTTTAATAATTATATTTAATTTGTATAATCATAATTATCAATGTATGGTTGTAATGTGATAAATTAATAAATTATGATGAATTGCGCAAAATATGAAAACATTATTTCTCCAACAATTTGTAATGTTTGTAAGGAGTTCCAAAACTTCTATTTAAAAATAATATAATTTAAATGTTATATGTGTGATCAGTTAGTTGAAATAACTATTTGTGTTAAATTTGTATATTAAAATTTATATTAAATTATATCATATTATAATAAATTATAATAAAATATATTAAATTATAGTAATTATATTTGAACAAATCAAATTCAAATGAAGTCTGAATCAAGGTTTTATTTACATCAACTATCATTCCAAGTGTTTAAGCCAACAAAGCATGCTCTCGAGTTGACCATTATTTGAAATACCAGGTTCAAATTCTCCAAATACCATCAGACCCTTTCCTTTCCGATTAAGTGATTTTGCATACACCAGCTGCTTAGAGAGCATGGTATTACAACATTTGATTGCAGATGTTCCCTGGTTTAATTTTAAATAACAATGAGCCATATTCGAATATAATTTCACAACATGACCTCATCGCATTTTCTCCTCGTCATCAGCCTCTAACGGCATATCATATAATACATCCAATCCTCGTAAACACTCATTTAAATATAAATTTTAGTGTTGCTGTTATAACTGAAATTTAATTAATTAATCAGTGACCCTGATCTTATAGACATTTTAAAAAACCCGGAAATCTTTCAGGGCCTCACAAAACTTTTATTTCGTAGCTCTAAAGTCCTTATTAGGCCAGTACTTACTATACTCACGTACTATTTTACATATTCATTATTGCTGTTGAGGATACTTAAATAATAAAATCCAATAATTATTAAATGAATAAAACGATCAAGGAAATATATGAAATGGAGGATGGATTGACAAAAAGAAATTGAATATTGAGAGAAAAATAACAGTCAGTAAAAATTAAACAATCAAATACGACAAAGTGAAGAAGGGAAAAATACAAAAAAACGAAATTAAATTTGCATATCTCGATAGCCTATCTGAGATAAAAAAAATGGATCACTGTGGAAGTGAAGAGATGTATTATCTATCTCGATCACTTTCAAAAGTAATAAAAGAACTAGAGATGACCAAAGGGAATGTATTTAAACGAAAGTCAATATCAGTAAGTGACATTAAATTGCAGACTATAAAAGGAATTATAGCTTGAATGAACACAGAGAGAATTTCTAAATGATAGCGATTAAAAAGATAAACAAAATTTTAAAAAAGTTCAAAGATAAGAAGAAAACAGAATTAAAACGAAGCCCAAAGTGAATTAAAAAGTTATAGGAGAAACGATTTTAAAGAAATTTAAACTATTGAATAAATTCAAGTTAAAGCTAAGAAATAAACTAGATCGAACCGATCGTCGAAACCAGAAATAGTAGTCAAGTAATTGTGAATTCCAAGTTGTATTGTAAACGTGCTATACCTGTCGAAATGTGGGGATAAGCACTTAAGTCTTTGTTACAATATTGAATTATTGGTGTTGCTGTAAATTGATCAATTATATTAATCAACAAACTTTTATATCGCCTGGAACCTGGAGACACGCTTGGGCTTAGATCAATAATAGTTAACTTTATATTTGACCAACTACCCCATCAATTCAATAAATATTGATCTAATAATAAAAATAATCCATTTCCGATCACCGGTGAAAATTGAAACCTTATTGAAAAAAAGAAAAAAATTATTGTACAATTAGTTTATCCATTCACGCAGTCCAGTAGAATTGTTTCTGAACTAAACAAGTTTCAATTGCCATTGAAATAATTCACTTACCATTGTTGCAGGGCCATTCTCACGGTCTGAATTATTATTATTTTTGTTTTAATAATATTCAATTCAAATTTTTTAACATTTTTTTGTGTTTTCGTTATTTTTAATTTTTTTTTCATTGTAATAATTGTATATATTTAAACAAATTTATTTCAGTTTATTGAAGTTACGATTGATAAATAAAATTTGATTTGCTAATATCAATATTTACTCAACCAATCATATTAATGATAAATAACAAAAAAAAATACTGCCAACTAATAATTGAAATTTGATGGCGGTAAATATCACGCATATCGCTATGGAAACTATAGAAACAATTAAAATAAATTTGCAAATTTTATTAAAATATTTAGTAATTTAAACATTTTAAAATTTTAGATTTTGTAATAAATTTCACACTCGATATTATTAGATAATTAAAAAGCGACAAAAATGATTTTTTTTCGGTTTTTATTAATTCCAATATTGTTAACATTTAAAATTTCTATTGAAATTTAAAACTTAAAAATATTCACACAGAATTGCTTTTGCGTAGCAATCAACGCGTTAAGCTCACATTTGTCTATATTGACATGCGCCCTTTTACAAGTTTAATATTAAAGTCTTTTACTTCGAAGGACTAAAAGTAAGAGAGATTTGATGGAATTTAAACACAAAAAAATAATCAAGGGAAGTAAAGTGCAATGCATTGGTCGCATCTTTTAACTCTTATCAGTGAAATACTTTATTTCTTACCATTGATCTTTTTCTAAAAATTTTATCGTAATTTATTTTAGACTATCAATCAATATTTTGTTTTATATTTAACAAGAGTTTTCGGCACTACTTTTTTATGAGTTTAGTCAATAAAATTCATAATATTAATATTGAATTTGAGCCAACTGAACAAGTTACATTGTTTCCGCAAAAATTAAATTAACTCTGGCCAATTAGTCAGCAAATAAGTTGGCATGAATGACTTCTGAGTTATTAAACAGAAAAATAATGGAAAAAACCCCAATTTTTTAACCACAGAATGAGAATTTTTTTTTCTGTTTACTGATAATTTAATATAAAAATTTAACTTACATTTCAATTTAAGGTAAAAAAATTAATATATCTTGTCCACAGATATCAAATCTTGCTGGAGAATTCATTCAACGATGAAACAATAATCACAGAATTTACAGAAGAAATTCAAAATAAAATAAAATTCATGGCTGGCCGAAATTTGACAGAGAAATATCCTGATGTGACAAATCAATTTCTCATGGTTAATAGTAATAATATTATAATAATATAAATTATTATTAATAATAATAATAATTGTTATTATTATTAAAATACGCCACTCAAACATCATTTATATTATATATTTCGACAAATTCTAGGTTATCAACAGATAGAAAAGAAAAAAACTATATTTTAAGTCGAACAATATTATAAAAAATATATTAAAAATAATAAATTAATTAACAAAAATAATTTAATTATTTTATATTCTTATTATTTACACTCACATAATTTTGCGCTTTAGTTTTCTACATATCACTTTAAATATGACAATACAAATACAAATATATTATTCTTTGGATACACACTACACTTTAATAGCCTATTATGCTAACTAATATTAACCACTTGCGCTATATTGACGTGCCAGGCTCGTCTTGATGACTTTTTTCAGAACTGCAAGTGACGTGTATACCACGTCGATAGCATTTGTCGCAAAAACAAAAACGACGTGTTTGCAACGTCGGCTGACAGACGGAACGTCATTATTCGAACTGCAATTATAAAATTGGTTCACATCGCGTAGAATTATCGATATAAGGAATATTTCTAAATCGATAAGGTATGTTGTACTGATTTTTTACAAGGAATAATATAGTAGATTTATATCGTAGAGCGCCGCTCAGCTACCGAAAATTAAATCATAGCGCAAGTGGTTAATCAATTCCTTTAGTCGACAGTGATCAAGAACTGAAGTACAGATGTGACGATAGTCGTTTCTATGTATGTAGCATTGCGCTCATGACATTTAAATTGACTAATTAAGAATTCTACACGATTTAAGCTGAATTTGAAATCTACTAATAAACACAAAGTGCAAATAATACTTCACTAGTTATATAACACAGCCAATTCAATAATTGATAGTTTTTCATTCACAGAATTCCTCCTCTTCTCTGATTCCAAAATCCTTCTTTTGAATTCTTGTACAGGTGAAGTATAATTTTTAAATCGATAATAACATAAACATAAAATTTATATCAACAGGAACTAAACAAAAGCGTCATGTCTAAATTATCGATGAATACTGTCGAGAAAAGTTCAAAAACATGGCAAAAGAATTTGAAAAATCAAGTATAGAATACAGTACAGCAGTTGTAGAATTCAAATAGTTTAACAACCACTTGAAATAATTGCTGCTTCAACTAAGGTCTTCTTATATATATCATCAAAATTCCATAGAACTTCAAATAAGTTACATAGAGGAAACAGCTTTAGGTTTACGCATAAACCAATCTTTAAATGATTCAATGATCTCGTTAAAATTGTGGTTGTAAAAATATATTTCTGCAGGTCCCTATCCGGTGATTTGTCGCACATTCTGTAACAATTTCATTAGAAGATGCTATTTGCTTTGAATTCCAAGCATTTTTAATTTACTTTATATTTTCAATAAGTGTGTCAATATTAATTTTTTCTGTTGTCATTGTTGATTTCCGCGCTTGGCGAATTAAATTTGTTTGATGCAATAAAACCAGAACCTTCATCCAAATATTAGACATTTTTTAGTTTTTTGTAGTTTCAAATAATGTTGTTCAGAGGGACATGGTGTTGTTTGGAGAACTTCGTGACTCCATCTTCCTGGGTCTATATATATATATATATATATATATATATATATATATATATATATATATATATATATATATATATATATATATATATATATATATATATATATATATATATATATATATATATATATACAGGGTGGCCCAAAAAAAATGGGAACATTTTTATTTAATTAAAAAAATGATGAATTAATGCAGAATGATAATATTGATAAAATAATACTAAGATTTTTTATTCTATTTTTCGATAAATTCAAATATTTAAAATATCCTTAATGACAAAACTTACACCTGAAGATCGTAGTTTTATAAAAATTATAAGACTAGAAAAGCGATGGGGTGCAAGAAAAATACTAAATGAATTTCCAAATAAGCTGTGGAGTAAATCCACTGTTAGTCGCTTAATTAGAAAAATTGACAACAATACGACTTTAAATCGTAAACATGGAAGTGGAAGACCAAGATCAATTAGAACAACAGAAAATATCGAGGTTGTTAATGAGATGATTTGTAGTCAAGAAGATAATCCACACAGCCATAAAAGTCCTAGAGAAATACAAAAAGAAACTGGTATTTCGCGATCTTCAATTCAACGCATTGCAAAGTTAGATTTAAATTTAAAAATATTTAAAAGAATAAAAACAAAACAATTACAAGATCCAGTAAAAATAAAACGTGTTCGCCGTTGTCAATTATTAATTGATAGATTTCCTGATAATATTAGTATTCAAAGAATATGGTTTACGGATGAGAAGATTTTTACAATATCAACACCAATAAACTCTCAAAATGATCGCGTTTATTCGCCGATGTCTAAGAAAATACAAGTGCCTGAAATTAATTTATTGCGCGAACGTTCAAATTCCAAACGTGGAATCATGGTATCTGTCGGAGTTTCATTAATGGGAAAAACTAGGATATTTTTTGTTGAACCTGGTGCAAAAATAAATAGCAATTATTATTGTGAAAATGTTTTAAGCAATGGTATCCTACCGGATATAAAATCTATTTGTGGTGAAGATAGTTGGATATTGCAACAGGATGGTGCTCCGGCTCATACCGCAAGAAATACAATAAATTTTATTCATAATTCTGGAATTGAGGTTATTGAACCTGATAAATGGCCACCAAATAGTCCGGATTTGAATCCAGTAGATTATGCAATATGGGGAGCATTGCAAGAAAAGGTATATTTAAGACGAACATTTACATCAATTGAACATTTTAAACAAGTAATTATTGATGAATGGAATAATATTGAACAATCTTTTATTGATAGAAGTATTAATGAATGGAGAATTCGATTACTCAAAGTAATTGAAAGACAAGGTGGTCATATTGAGAATTATTTATAAATATGAGATAATTAAATTTTTATTATTTGCTTTTCTTCTTTATATTTTTTTAATTTCATTTAAAAAATTTAGTGTTCCCATTTTTTTTGGGCCACCCTGTATATATATATATATAGACTATATGTTTTAAATGTGTTGCGCGACGTTTTTGAATATTTATCACTAAAAAGTCATATATGCTATTTTTATATAAAAGTTCATCTTATGCTACCACAGGCTTCTCTTTAAAAAAAGCCATAACCCTAATAAACATGGTACTGATTTAAATATTAAAAAACGCCACTCGAACATCACTAATACTATATATTTCGGTAGGCTCACTATTATTATCAGGTAGGTCATTCCTTATTAGTTGGTAAAATTTACGTTATAAAAAATATTTTATATTTTCAGGATGCTGAACAGAACTTTCAAAATTCTATCAAAAAAGCTATTTTAGACTATATTCTGTTGAACAAGTTGGAACAGAAACGATTGGGATTAAAGATGCCAACTAAAGTTAACTTGGAATTGAATAAACAATAAAATTAATATAAAAATGCAGATATCCTTGCCAGTTCTGCGCGAAGAAATGCCTTGGCATAGCCAATGTCTGCAATCTAAGGAATATCTGCAGAAATTCGGATATTTTACTCATTCCACTTTGGTTAAATTGCTTTCGAATTTCAGCAAGAAGTTTAATAAAATAGTGTTAATTATTGAAATATTAATGTTGACATAAAGATATTGGGACCTGAGACTGATCAGTATCGAGAACATTTGTGAATCGGCTCCGTTATCATTAAATGATTTAGTAGAAATGTGTGAACAATACGCTCAGAAACAGAGTCAATACCTTCAAAATTCTTGGATGAAAGATTGTGAAGAGATATTAATTTCAACCATTGATTCAATAGAATGTATTATGCCAAGAAATTCGGTAATAATTTAAATTTTATAGTGTTATCACTTGTAGGGTTATAATAACAATGTGGGTAAGTATTGTATGTAAGCCAAACTGTCGTTTTTAGTTCAACCAAAAAGTTTCATAAAGAGCATTATGATCTCAATTTTAAAGTTGGCGTTCTTTAAACCTTTAAATGATATGTCAGACATCTTTTTGAATTCTTTTTGTATTGCTCATAATATAAAGTAATTTCCTCAAAAGTATGTTGGTAACTTCTCAAATCGATCTCCACACTTCAAAGAGTCTTAACCCTCAGCTAACTAGGAAAGATTGAGTGCTATTTAGTGAATATTGAAATTTTTTCGATAAACCGGTAATAATACAGTAAACCTTCCAACTGCGCGGTTTTTCATTGCACGATTTCGCAATTGCGCGGCCAAGTTTTAAATACCAATTTTTTTCTATCAGTGTGGTAAAAATTTCGTAGTTGCGCGGTTTTTTTTTCCTGTTTTTGACAAAAAAATCATGTTAATTCATATTGGTGAATCATACAATTTTTGAAACGGAAAATAGTGATTCCCCGTATTTTGATGCATATATACTTTTTATTTAAAAATAAATATTGACAGTTTCATTTTTCTAGTGATCGCGTTAGGATTGAGACTGTTTTCTATAGTTTTTATGTTTATATTAATGTAAATATGTTGAATAAAGACTTTTTTTTATATTTTTTACAATTTTTCTAATATCTGGAATTTAACATATAAAATCGGGTTCACAGTTCGCGGTTTCGGTTTGCGCGTTGTTTTTGTGGAACGTATCTGCCGCGCAGTTGGAGGGTTTACTGTATTACCTTTATAAAATGGTTTACCTCAATAATGGCGATAAATCATAATAGGAAATATTTTCAGGTGGCTTGCATATTTTTTGGAATGAAATCGAAAATATTATTTTCTACTCAGAATTATATTGTCAAAGAAAATTTAGAAATTAATTCAATATATAACAATTATTATCAAATGTTTATTTTATTTTGACTAAAAATATATAAAAATGTATTCATGGCAAGTAGACAATATAATTCTCTTAAAAATAAATCTTTCCACTTTTTTCCACTTGTTGCTGAAATATTTGGTAATTTTTCTGCGGTGTTCCATAGGTAATTGTAGGCTTGGTAGATGATTTCTATATCACAAAATCCAGCACATGCTTTTAAAATCATTCCGAAAAATGATGGTGACAACAGAGGCAGCCTTTTTCAACCATTTCCGCTTTAAGTTGGTTTACTATTTCATTATGTTGGCAAATATTCACTACGGCAGGGTCACAAATAATAATTTTGTAATTCTCTCATGTATGAAATTCATCGATAAAGAGAATATAATTTACTGAAAATGTCATTTGGTATTCTTGGTACTCCTTGTTAGAAATGTTCTTTCCATAGATATTTGCAAAACAGCACATATAGGTAGGTAAATATGAGCTGTCTAACTCACTACCACTTATCGCGTATTTTGCTACCCCTAGAAAAGTGTGTTATTTATTATCACGAGAATATTTTTTTGAATTTACATTTTTTTTTCATTATTTTTTTTTAGTTCAATTGCAAAGGTTTGAGATTTTTGAAAACTTCTTTCGACAAAAATAGAAATCTTTTCTGACGACAACATTTTCGTATCTTCAAGAATCATTTTGCGGAAAATTTTAATTTTTCATGGAGAAAAACCTTTTCTAGTAGAAGATTCTTTGAAATTTTTGAAATTTTCTTTCTCCAAAATATAGAAAATTCTAATACTTTCAACTTTAATGACCATGAGGTTTTTGAAATTTTCATTTGGAAGTTGATCAAAAATATGATAAACATGATTATTTGAGTTATTTTTTGGCACACTATAATGCAAAGGTCTCTGAAAAATTAAAAGATTTGAGAGTTTTGCGAAAAGTTTATTATTTCTGTAGAAAATATTTTTGTATCTCGATGAGAAGGTGGCTAAAATAATGTTTTAAACGCAGTATCAGTTTTCGCTGAAGCTCAAAAGTTGTGAGCTTTCTAGCTCACTATGAAAACTTCTGATTTGATAATTTTGAATAATCGTTCCAATTATACAAGAGTAATCTCATTGACTTTCTCGTATCTAAATCTGAAGTTGGTCTAATCCAGGGAAAAAGAGATTTTGTGAGTTAGAAACTATACTGCTTTATATTTGTAAGTAAGTAGAAAAATTAAAATGTATATGCATTGCGAGTCTAAATATTGATTTTTAGTGCAAAATAGTCCAAAAAGTACAAACAAGATTTACAAGCAGTATTGTAAAACCTTTGATGACATGATATGCAATACCACTCCTAGTATTGTATTTATAGTGAATTATTGATTTAAAAGTTTAAATAGCGCTAATGGTGTTTACATGTAGTATTGTTGAAACCTTTGACGAAACCTGAAGACTGGCACACTGTTGTATTTTTTTAGTGTATTATCAATTTAAAAGTGCACAAGCAAGAAGTGTAAAAATATTTTTTAATGCAAATACATTCAAATCTTTGTTTATTAATGTTGGAACTTGATTATCGATCTCTAATTATTTGTAATTTCCGAAACGATCTACTCGACAGATTTTAACCATCTAATCTCTGTTTGACTCGCAAACGTGTGGTTTGCAAGATAAATAAATTATCGATGTTTTTCATTTCTCCAACACCCAAGATTATTTTTTCAAATTATTTTAAATCATTAAGATTATAATATAAAGTTTATTAAAAATTATTGATTTTCTATTTTTGCACATTTTACATATCACGTGTATCATTATGCATCATTGGATAAATAATAAACAATGAGATAATCTGAGAACTTAAACATTCAAAATTAATAAAGCACATATGTATGCATTCATACACAATAATTGTAAGGTTTCGTATAATAAAACATAAGAATGTCAGGGCAATCAAACTGTTCATTACAACTACATCACATTTTCCCATTTAATTTATATAAATTTGATACTGATTATAGATGGAGCGAATTCGTGAAATGGAGCGTTTTTTCAATTGTGTAGCAACACTTCAATCAAACATTTTGAGATTTATTGTCAGGCATTCAATTCTGGAGTTTGTTGAATTTATACAACAATATCGAGATGTGGTCTGCTATGAAGGGACTTATGATTTATTTTCCGGAATGGCCGTTTCTAATGTAAACTCTATATTAAGGATACATTTGGTTAGTCTTTATAAAAATCTTTTGTTTAAAGTAATCGAATTACATATTTAATTTTTACAAGAAAAATAATTATTCAGTATGTAATAACATGTAATTTTAAAGGGATTCATAAGTTTTGTCTGACTGATTGAACCTCTATTCAAAAGTATATAAAACAACGACAAATTACCTTTATTCGTCGAAATGAAGACCACAATGTTTTAAGATATTTTTCCATCTTTTTTGTATGTTTTTCCATTACACAGTAAATGTACGTCTGTTATTATAATTTGAAACTTCTCGCCACCCGATTTGGATATCGTCTATATTATCGAAATTTTATCAACACAAGAAATTTGACATTACTGTCAAAAATGAAAATCAGATGGCATTAATTTTAAATTGTTCTCAAATTTAGTAAAGATTTTATTTCATCGTACTCTCGAAAATAATCGTTGGCCGTACGCGCGGTATATGGAGAGGTACTTTTTCACTGTAGGAGTAGCGGTTTTCTATTGAATGAAGTAAGAACGAGTTGGTTTAAAACCAATTAAATATTTTCGAACTAGACCGAGTAAAGTTCAGTGTCAATAGCCTAATTGTTTGAAACGAACTCTCTAAATTCTTTCAAAAGCATAACATGATATTTTAAGAGAATTTTTTGCATCACATTAAAAGTGAAGCCAGTCTACCAGATCCAACATGACGGTTTTAGTTTATAAGCTTAGAAAAATAGACCCATTTTTTATTGTAGGTGACGATTGAAGGAATAAAGTATTTGTTTTGATGAAAATGGAATAGATCTTGACATATATATCAATTAATGTGACACTAGAAATTTGCAACACATATATTCCAATACTTGAACCATGATGATGGCGAAAAGAAATAACTTTTTCATATATGCAAAACTGCGCACGTAAAGGTTTTCAAGAATTTCCGCAACTGTTTTTTTATAAACGTAGAGCCGAAAATTCTTGCTACATATAAAATTTTGATCTAGTTGTTGGGGTTATTGCAAAAACCAAAAAAATATATATCTAGAAGGAAGGCATAACAATTATTGGTAAAATCAATAAAAGTGCAAAATTAATTAAAACTTACTAAAAATCAAAAATTAATATTGAACTGGTGTATCGGGTATGGTTGAACGCCAAATTGATAGACGAGTTCAGAAATTATAATGAAAATTTAATAAGGAGTTCAAAAAGAATGTTAATGAGAAAAAACAAATTAATTAAAATTAATTAATCTGTAATGGAAAGCCCGAACCCATTGGAAACCCGATGTGCAGTGAGACCTGATTGATCAGATAAGAGAGGGAGTATTCCGAGCGCCAATCTAGAACAAATAAATTGAAATAATTTGGAAACCCTCAAATGTTTACCTAGGATTTCAGGGAGATAATTGATTTCAATTCTGTAGATAATTGTCCTTTCAGGAACAGTATAAAAAGAGAGCTCAGAGACAGACAAGCCACTTAGAGAATCAGGCGATCAGATATTTTTAGGTGATTGCTCCTCGTGTTATCTACCTTAACAAGTAATATTTATATTGAGCGAAAGGTGCAAATATAGTGACAAATTTTAATTTGATTGAAATTGAATAAAGTTATTCTGTGTTGGGTTTCGACTTATTTTTTTGAATAAGAACACGAGGAGTCAGAGAGAACCGATTTGTAAAAAAACCCAATATGGTCTACAGAGAGGCGAAGATAAAGGAAATTGAAAATAAATTATTTTATGAATAAATGTTTCATACCCGAATCTTCACTCAATTAAAGTTTTCATAATGAATTTAATTTTAATTACTTTAAAATGTACAAATTTACTTCTTCAAGAATGCAGACTTAACTTCTTCACACCCTCTAATCTTCGTTCCAAGTTTTGACAGAATCTGTGATCAACTTTGCCAAATTATTGACAATATAATCGGGTCAGTCAGCCAGTTTCCAAGGCTGGAAAACGTGTTATTTATAAAAGTCGAAGGATCACCGTCGCTGCCATTTATCCATAGCATGCTCAACTATGAAGATTTCGTAATATCAAATAAAGAGAAACTGAGAGACTATGTAAAACTAAATAGTGATGCTCCTATTAAGTTCACTATTATTTTTGATAAGTTGGAACTTATTTAATTTGTTTGCTTTTAGATATTCGCAAATATACACCAGCTTCAGATACCTTCTCAACAAAAACTCTGAAGACCACAGCCATCAGTTTATCAATGCTGATAAGCAGTTGCATGATTATGAGGCTGAACTTGAAAAGCTGAAATCGTTGTCGGTGGAAGCTGCCAGTTTACCAACATTTTTACCGATGCATTTATTTATTTTAGATTGTGAAACTATCAATCAGGTTCATTATTTTATTTAATTTTCAAATTAAACATAAATCAAATAGTATTTCTAAAAATATAACATTTTCCTTTGCAAAGTAATGGCGCTTATGTCTCTTTCGATTTATATAAAAATGTAAAACTAACAGAATTTTTTACAAAATTTAAGAGATACGCAAAAATATGTTGCATGGATGTTACAAATAATCTTGCAATTTTTTTGTTTTACTGACATTGCAGTTCGAGGAATAGACTAAAACAAGTTACAACTTATATTTTTATTTAAATTTACATTTGTTTAAAGTTTTTTCAAATATTTTTAATTTAATGAAAATGTCGTATTTATTTTACTGATTATTCAAAAAGGTGAGATTCATTAAATTTGTTTGTAAATACTAGGGTTTACAATCCCAGGATTCAGTTATTTCTCATGTCATTCCAATCCCGGGATTTAAAACATTTAATCCCGGGATCGAATTTAATATTGTTTAATTAAAATAATATACATTATTTAGTTTGAAATAAATAATTATATTTCGTTATTTTATATGGGATTTAATAAACAAGCTTTAACAATATACTTTAAATATATTGTTAATCATTGAATAATCAAAGACTTTTATTATACGGAAAATCACCCTACACCTCATCGTAATTTATATAAAGGCTTGGTTTCATTGAAATTTTAAGTGTGTGTTGTTTTATTTAACACTTTCCTTGGTTTTTCGCTTCGATTTTTATTTTTACCAAGTAATTTACCAAGAATTTTATAATTTCATTTTACGTAATTTTTAGCATTTTAAATTCTATATCAGCCCTCCATGTCAAAAGCCTGGAAATACTTTGTCAAAGAAAACAGGGACGAAGCAAAATGCAAGAAGAGCTTCAAAAAGATTAACACGAAAGGTGGATCCACCAAAGGTCTCTTAACTCATCTTAGAACCATTCACCAAATTGACTTATTTATACGTAGACTGATATAGTGACATTGTCTTCATAATATTTACTCAAAAATAATAAAAGTGAAGAAAGAGTGAACCATCCACAAAATGTCATAGGCGGGACACAATACGTGGTCAGATATCAGAAAAGGTTAATTAAATTTCAGGATCCTGGGATTGAAAGATTTCCGATTCCCAGAAATCCCGGGATTTCTAAAACGTCGGGATTTGTATTCCATAGTAAATACTAATTTTTAAAGCTCCCCTAAAATGCTTACGTAGACAAATAATTCGGGGATTTTAGTGTTTCGTTTTGAATTTTAGAACATATTTAATTAAAAAAATTTTAAATTCTTTAGAAAAAAGATTTATTATTAATTTTAACCAATGAGAAGTAAGAAAAAGCAAATAAAAAAGAAGAAAAATAAAAGCATTTTGAAAATAGAATAAACTAAATTCTAGGAAATTGACTAGGACTATCTTATAGTCGAAAATTCTTTCATTTGTATTAAATATATTATTCGCATCAAAAGGCTTAAATTATCATTTAAAATTTTAAAATTATTATAATTATGATTATTATTTATTATTATTATTATTATTATTATTATTATTATTATTATTATTATTATTATTATTATTATTATTATTATTATTATTATTATTATTATTATTATTATTATTATTATTTTTATTATTACAAAAAACAATAAAGTGATAATATAAGCCTTTTGCTGCGAATAATGTATTTAATGAAAAGAATTTTCGACTATAAGATAGTCAATATTGACAAGGACTATCTTATAGTCGAAACCTTTTTTCATTAAATACATTATTCGCAGCAAAAGGCTTATATTATCACTTTATTGTTTTTAATAATAAATGCTGCTACTCAGAAATCATCCCTTTATACTTATTATTATTATTATTTTTATTATTATTATTATTATTATTATTATTATTATTATTATTATTATTATTATTATTATTATTATTATTATTATTATTATTATTATTATTATCATTATTATTATTATTATTATTATTATTATTATTATTTTATTTATTATCATTTTTTTGAAAATTTTGAATGTTTATCCAGCAAATGACAACAAAAGCTATTTTGTCAATTGTATTCAACAAAATTTCATGTTGACATAATTCATCAATTATTGAAGATTCTTTGTCAAAATGAAGAGTTTGTTTGTAAATTTTATACGCGACAGTGAAAATTATAAATTTTAGGATATGAAACTCTCTTGTAAATAAGAATAGAAAAAATTTTCTTTACTAATTGAATTTCATAATTTTTATTAAAAATTTAATTTATTAATTTATAACAATTTTCAATGAATCTCTCACTTCAAATATGATACTATAAAAAGCAATCTTTCTCTTTCTTTTTTTTGTAGCAGACTTAATTTGTAACTTTTTACGCAGAATTCAAATATTGTCACCTTTGGGTAAAAAATTCAAAGCATATATATATATATATATATATATATATGTAATTGTTTTATCATTATTGTAGTTACTGCAACCTTGTTCTTTTAAATTATTTGTTAAAGAATTATTTATATTATTCGCCTTCAAAAAAATAAATAATTACATTATATAAATAGAAATAATAATTTTATATAATTTAAAATTCCACTAATATCTAGTCATTTGTGTGGAAAGTGCACTATTTTTTATTCAATCAACTATAAGCAGAAAATATGTACACTACTAGGGTGATACATTCAAAATCATGAAGCAGAAACGAAATACATACGGTTTTATTCACAGACATCATGATGGAACATGACCACACAATTTCGAGTTAATTACATATTGGTATATTCTAAAAGCAACAACATGAAATTTCACGTGAATATTATTTTCAGACACCAGAATTCAATTTGAAAATTATATATAAGCTACTGTTATTTAGTAAGTAGTAAGGCGTGTCAGAATGCGAACCAAATAGGACACATGTCGTTTATAATGTGATGAAGATAGAATATTTTAAAATTTATTTAAATGGAAAATTAAAATTAATACCCTTGATTAAAAGTAATATATAATTAGTGGTTATTGGATCGCTCAAATCAACTCGGAATGATATATCTAAATCATATGACAAATAAAAGTCGTGTATTTAACCGGTCTATTTGCACTCAATATGATTCGATAGTTCGGCGAGTTACCAAGCAATCTGAGTCCACGTCTCAATTAGTTGAACTCCAAGAATATGTGGAGAAGTTACGCACAGGAGAGCTGATAATGTTGCAAGTATCGATTAAGGAATTTACTTTGCAATTATTATTAATCTTCTCTGTTTTAGAGTAAACTGGAAAAAGCAGCAAGAAACGTATTATTTCTCTTAAATTACACGATCTTGCCAACCGATGACATTCTTCTAAATAATACTACTTTCACTTGGAATGACAGAATTATACCCATATTGGACAGCGCGTAATTTTTATATTTTCGTTATATATATTTATTAAAAAGAGAGCTTGAAGACTATAAATCGTTATATTATTACTGATTTATAGTCTTCAAGCTCTCTTTTTAATAAATTCATTGGAAAAAATAATCAGTGGGAAATTGGAAAAAAAAGTTCTTATATATATATTTCTTCATGTCATAAAGATTTTCTTGATTAGCTTTAGCTTGAAATAGTTTTTAGGTTCATAAATCTATAGATAGAAGTGTAGAAAATTATAAACTTTTTAGAGGTTACTAAACTATTCTAATCAGTAATATTTAAACACACCACCAAATTTAATGAAATGACCACCAGAGTGATGGATATGTCCAGAAATAAAATAATTAGCCACCAAAATTATAGTTTGTCTCCAAAATGTGAATTCACCATAAATATTTATTAGAAAGCCAGCTATTAATTTCATTAGATACCTTATATACCTTATATACCTTATATGTAATTGAAACACCGTTACTTAAACATGACCAATAATTTTTATTAGAAAGCCAACTTTTAATTGTATGAGGATATTTATACATAATTATCAACTAGGATTAAAATTAAATTAAATAACCAAACTAAATAATAAATTAGAGAAAAAGATTTTATATAAATATAAATATAAAAATAGAAAATACAGAAAAATAAATTACTTTAAATCTACAATTTGTTAAAAAAATTAAATTAGTTAAATTTGGTTTTGTTATTTTAAAATTGTGAATAGCTAGTAAGTGTATATTTTAAATTAGTTAAATCTAAATTTGTTTAATAAATTAAATAAGTTTTGTTATTTTTAAAATATTTTTATTATTAAACATTAAATGCAAATAAATTGCTCTTTCTTAATTTGTTTATATATCCCTACATACGATATATTATCTTGATTATAATAAATACTTTGGATTAATAAAACATGACTTCTGATTGGGAAAAATAAAGATGTTTTAAAAACATTTAACAAATTTGATTTGAAATCTAATATAATAGATACGTAAAATAATAAATGTTTCTATTTCCTTCCAATCATAAATCTTTTACACTTTCCGATTTCTTATCTGCTCATGCACAGGGGTGATACCACGGTCACTGTTTTCATCGTCGTTGCGGTTCAAATGTGAAAGATGCTGGGAGTAGAGATGTAGTTCAGCACTCACCTTTTCTCTGTATTTACTAAGTTATAAATATGATAAACATACTGCTTTACCTCTAGCGAAGATATACTCATTTGTGTATTTGCCGTTCTAGTTCACAATCCAAAAATAAGCAAAACCTGTCCAAATTTCCATATTGTTGTTATACCACCTAATTTGTATAAATTACAAATTATACAATTTTATTCTGTCTCTAAAATACTAATACTCTTTTGTTGTACGCTTCTATTATATTAGATTTCAAATCCGATTAAAGTTGTCTTTCTTTTTCACCTTTTTGTGGGACAAACAATAATCTTGATAGCTAATTATTTTATTTCTGAAAAATTCATTCTTCTGGTGGTAATTTAATTAGTTCCATAAAAATGTGAGTGACCTAAATGTCGAATTTCATAATCTTCCGGCTGATGCGCGGACTGAATTCTTGGAAAATAATAATAAAGTCAAGATAGTAGTTCTTAAATTATGTCTCCCTGTTCCTAGTGCTATGTCAGGAATCTAAAACAAAATTTTCATTTACTATAACGTTTGTGTAAACGATTTGGAGACTAAGGTTAACGCTTATGAATAGCGGGTGTTAGATGAGGCCAACTATCATTGGTTAGTTATATATGTAGAGACTACGAACTATAAGTTCATTCATTCTGTCTTATTTATCTGTCTAGAACTTGACTGATTTCACTATGCGTACATTTGAAGGGACTAGCATTGTACTCAAAAGCGTTGGTGGAAATCATAATCATCAAGGAAAATGAGAGCAACAGTATTCATGAAAACTGGATATAGTAAATCTGCTGTATATAAGATAATCAAGTCAGCTGAAATGGCTAGTGATGTGTCCGACCAACGTCAAAACAATCGAAGTGTTCCTAAAACCACTGGATACGTCCTTGGTGGTTTGATCTCTACTTTCAACAACAAAACTGGACAAAGCCTGTGTGAAACAGAAAGGAAATACCACGTTTGCCATAAAATCATTGCCAATACTCTAAGACGAGCTGTTGTATGTAGAAGCTGTAAATGTAATCAAATTTCTCAAGTTATAAAAACTCTCGGCATTCTCTATTATCAACATATTTTCAAAGATTATCAAAAACCACCACAAATCATAAGGGATGATGAAACATACATTACAGTGAACGATTCCATCAAGTTTATACACTCATTATTATGCTAAAGATCCCACAAACACCTCAGATCCTGTGAACTATGGTGGAGTAACTAAATTTCTGATGCAAATAATGACCCAATTCCAGCGTCTTTTTATTACATGATGCTATTTTTGATTATTGTTTTGAAAATATATTTGCATTAGAAATTTTAAAGTTTTTAAAGCTTTTATAATTTTAGAGGATATAATTTGACAAAAGAACGTGAAAGAGCGCTGAACAAATTGGAGAAATGGCAAAAGCAATTTGTTGAAAATTTGGCAGGATTAAAAGCTCAAATAAAGGAATTCAATCAGCGAAATCAACTAAATGATGCTGTGGAAAATGACCAAGAACTGGATAAAATGGCTGAGAAATTAAATGAGTGCATTGAAGAAGTACAAAATGACATTTTTATATTAGATTTTATCAATAGTGATTTCTTTTTAGAGTAATTTCTTAAGCTTAAACTGCAATATTTTGATTTTAGAAAAGACAAATAAACCAAGAAGAGTTACTATTATCGACTGGAGTCCAGACACCTTATCTTCAATTACAAGAAATCCTTACAATAAAAGAACCATTTGACCGATTGTGGAAAAGCGCAGTGGCATTCCATAAATTATACGATAAATGGATGAATGGCCCAATTTTAGAAGTCGATGCTGAAGAAGTCGAAGCTGAGGTGAATATAATTTCAATTATAAATTTATTTTACCTCATTTAATTTTAGACCCAAAGTCTTTGGAAAACTGCATACAGATTAACGAAAGTCTTTTCCCATCCTGAATATAAAGGTCCGATGAGATGCGCTGCGACCATAAAAGCTAAACTTGAAAAATTCAAAATTAACCTTCCAATTATTCAAGCTCTATGCAATCCGGGATTGAAACAACGACATTGGGATGCAATGAGCAATAAAGTAGTTATTTGCTACATTTTTCTATAAAACTTTTCCGGGTATCTCAAAATCATTTCTTTCATTAACAACAGAAAACATACCTTTTATCGTAACCCTCGAAGATGAAGTTGTTCTCCAATTATCACTAATTGTTCTAGGACCTCAGTAATTAAAATCAAACCTTTTTCGAGCTTTTTACCGGTAATTTTTATTTACCCGAAAGAAAAATGTTGAGGGTTTTAAAAAATTAAACAGATCATAAAATAAATAATCACCTAAAATACTCACTTTGTTGTTTGGTAGGGATTGAAGGAGAAAAAATGATGTGAATAAACAATAAAAAACGAACCTAATCTTTGAACTTATGAACTTGTAAAAAGAAAAAAATACATAACGGCCGAACTTGCTTCCTTAATCATTTCCTGCATGATAAACCTGGGGACAGGTATGAAGGAAATTAGCATGGGATTGATGAATTACTGCGGAGTAGGGATTGTAAATTTACCGATTTTTTCATTTACCTGTTAATCGGTAAATGAAAATAAAATTATCGGTTTACCGGGAAATTTTTTTTTACTAAAAGATAAAATAAAGTTGACAAAAAAACAAGTTTAAATTATCATTTCACGATTTTTATTTCAAAAATATAAAATATGAAAAACATAAAGATTAAGGTATTATAAATCTAAACAAACTATAATAATATTGTTGGGTTTTAATAATTCAAGTCGGTAACCTCTGACTCCACGTGCCCTTTTAATCGTAAATAACAAAACAATAAACTACCCAACGTATATTTGAATCACAAATCTCTCACAATTCAACGATACAATCAACGACAGAGTTTTACCAGTTTAATCGGTTCTCCACTAGGCGCTGATGCTTTGTCAAAATCTTTATCAATAATCACCTTTTAATCGAACTTTTCACATTTGATCTGGTCCGCTACCAATTCAATTTTCTTCTCACGTCTCAATTATTTCCTAACTCTATCCGTTCGTTTCCCTAACTTCCTGATTACCCAAAGCTCAGTTTCTTCCTGTCCCTAGCTGAGGCAAAATGCCGGTTTGCTTTGATTTTCTCATTCCTTATATACTCTTCGAAATCGGGATGACAAATGGTTATTGCCGAGCTAATTTCTCTCTTGACATTAGACTCCACATATCTGTTTCGGCTTTCACCAGAATGGTACAACGAACAAAGATAAATAATAGCTCGCCGGGGCTTTCTGCACACATTATCTTTTTCTTGGTCTTCTCCCATTAATCATTGTGACACGATAATGGGCCCAAATCTTCCTTCTGTTTACTTTTCTCTTTGTTTACCAAACTCGGGATTTCTTTCTACTAGCTAATTAATTAATTAATTAATTTCATTTTCTTGTTTTTCCTCTTTTACGCGCCTTTAATTACAAATATAATTCAATTTTAATTTTAATTATTTTATAACCCCAACAATATTTTAGAAACAAATAAAAAAAAGTAAAAAAATAATAATGACACAGAAATAGCTTTATTAACTAATAGTTTTCTATTTATAGCTCCTCAAAAAACTTAAATTATTTCAAGTCCTATCCCCTAATTTTGTTTTTATTTTTGTACAAAATAACCCAGAGCCCGAGAATACCCTTTCTGAATCAACACTTGTTGGACGAATTGTCATCAAATAATCATATACCATTTGAATATACTTTACTCGTACTTTCTCTTGGCGGAAGTATTCCAATTCTTTTTTCACAATATATTGCCTAATTTGTTCTGTTTTTTTGTTGTGGAACTGATCCTTCCT
The DNA here is from genome assembly GCA_959609185.1 of Schmidtea polychroa. Classification (NCBI taxonomy): domain Eukaryota; kingdom Metazoa; phylum Platyhelminthes; order Tricladida; family Dugesiidae; genus Schmidtea; species Schmidtea polychroa. Next base: position 274,000 of record CAUHTR010007901.1, read on the forward strand.
GGCATTCTGTTTTTTGTTTTTTCAGATAGTATAATTTCTGCTTCATAGGCATTTCTACATTAACTGTAGAAGTGTCAATATTTATATTATTTGACTCTAAACTGGTATCAAAATCAGGATGATTTAACTGAATCTGACTATCAACAACAATAATCGAAAGTATTTCCACAATACTTTTGATTATTGTTGCTTTATTGGTGATATGAAAAATATCGTAGTTTTCCTGATTCGAAAAAACCAAATTAGGGTCTGTCAAATATTGCAGAATATCTCAATAGATAGTCCTTCTCTCCTTTAAGGGTTTTTTTAATTCAGTGCTTAAAAAATTATTTTGTTTAGACAATTCATCCAACATAAATTTTAACGTTACATCGGCCACATATAAATTAGTATTTTCTTTAGATAGGGTTTCCACAGCTAGCTTGATGGGTTGCAAACTTGTGATTATATGTGACAGTAATTTTAATTCTCTGTCATTGAAATCAAACTCCAATTTTAAATCAATCAAACTTTTTCGGACAGCATCTTTAAGTAATAAAAATCTCTCCAACATATTTAATAAACTATTCCACCTGGTTTTACAATCTAAAATTAAACAAAGCTCTTTCCCAATGATTTCTTTTACATATTTTTGTAATAAATTATTTTTGGATGCCGATTTTCTATAAATTCTTACTATCTGCCGTATTTTTGTTATTAAACAATTTATTTCAGCATTTTGAAGAACAAGTTGAAAAGATTCATTTGCTTCTTGATATATATAAAAATGATCATATTCACTATCGGAAATATCAGAATAAAATTTCAGAATAAAAATTTCTATCAAGGATTTTTAATTTACCGAGTGTTTTTTTTTACAATCCCTACTGCGGACTATAAAAGGGAGCGTGGCGAGAAATTATAAAAAATATATTTAAAAATTTTAGTTGATAAACAAAAGAGATTTTTAAAATGTCAACGAAAGGATTGAAGGTTAATCAAAAGGAAATAAAGAAAGGAAATTTATTCCATTGGCAGAATCGTCTTACTATTGAATTTCATAGCCATTGTGTCCTTGTTGGCATGTACGGCGTAATGCTGTAACTGCTTACAATTTTTTAAAAATTTTTATAACTCACTATTATATTTTGTGTCTAAATTTTGGTTACAATAAATCTATATAGTATTGGGAGTTCCTTAATTTGATACACAAGAACACGATTAGAGTCAGAGTGTGAATTGATGAAACAGATTTTTGTTGAAAAAATCAAATCCAACACAAGCATGGTAAAATTTATGATCCACAGGATGTAAACTGCCATGAAAATGTTAAATTTTTATTATTTTAAAGACAAATTTTACGATATTCATTATAGGTACAACGATGGGTACTCAAAGAAAAAGCCTCGAAAATATAATCTAAATACTGCTTATATATTATCTGTTTTTTCTATCATACAGAAGTCAATTTCAAAATTATTATAAATAGAGTGAGCTGCGAAAATTGATTTGATTTTCATAAATATACAAGTTTAAATATTGATATAACATATTGAATTTTCCCAAAGAAACGTTGAAATCTATGAACATCCTAAAAACATTTTAATATTAACAATAATTTACGAAACATAACACATTTAAATATTTCTGCTGAGCTAAATAATTAACTGCAAATTAGGTTGGATTCGATATAACTCCTCGAATTGATACTCCTTTGTCAGACATGCTTGCTATGGGATTAGATAAACATCTAGAAGATCTTATGGAGGTTTCTTCAAAGGCTAGTAAAGAATTTTCGTTGGAAAAAGTAAAGTTTTATGATCTAATATGTAAATATTGTGTAACTTCAGGCATCGATACGAATGCAAAGTGACTGGCAAGAAATTGTGTTTAGTTTTACTCCATATAAAGAAACAGGGGTAAACATTTTGTGCACTGTCGATGATATCCAAGTGTTGTTGGAAGACCACATTGTCAAAACATCTACTATGAGAAATTCACCATTTATAGGGCCATTCGAATCTGAAATAAATCAGTGGGATAAAACTTTGGTAAGTGTCTCGTTTTTTTCAAAAGATTCTTAATTACAATTTAATTTTTGTATTTCGGACATAAATGTCCCTTGTCTTTTGAAATGAGTAATATCACCACAATTAAGTTTGAAGTAAAATATGCAATTTCCAAATTAAATTTGCTACAAGCAGTAATTTGTGAGTCACATTCGCATGATATATTTTTTGGTAAATGTGTAAGTTAGATATTAGCAATAATCAATTAGCAATATTCAGCAATTTTATAAAGTTTTCAATTGCCACTGACGAAAGAACAGATGTGACTTCAATAGTTCAAATGTGCATATTTACCCATTGTGTAACATCAGAATTCGAAATCTCTGAAGAACTTGTTGAGCTTTATCCATTGAAAGATCAGACAAAGAGATCAGAATTATTACAGACATTGTTATGTAGTCTTGAAAACATAACTAGGATATATCAAAACTAGTGTGAATAGTGACTGATGGCGCATCTTCTATGATTGGATCTAAGAACGGCCTAGTTACTCCTCCCTTCAAACACATGCAAAGAATGGATATCCGACTAAATTAATGAGATTCACAAACAAAACCTAATTGAATAAAAATTTGGGTTTTGAAAATTACATGAAACATGTTGAGAAAATAGTAAATTTCATAAATTTTTAGTCATTTGAACATTATTTGTCTTAACTGATTATCATATTTATGTTTTGGTTTCACATTTGATCTTTTTTTTTAAATCAATAATTTTCATATTAATGTTTGTAAGACGATAGATCAAACCAATATGTAAGCTACTCGATATTTCGGCACAGCCTCTATCAAGTGTGTAAAAAATTAATATGAAAATTATAGAATTTACTAATTATGTTATTGCTTTATCTTTTCCTTTCTTTTTTATTGTAATTATATAAATTATTCGTTTTACCAAAAGGTGTTAGTTAAATCTTATCTTGGTACTCAACGTGTTAAACATTGACTCGAGTTACGAATCCAAATTTATTTTCGATTTTAATTAATAGTTTCTTAACATTTAAGTTTGTTCATTATTTTAAAACTTGTTTAGCATAGATTAAAAGATGCAATAAACTCCTGGTTAAAAGTGCAAGCTGCATGGCTTTACCTGGAACCAATATTTGGTTCTGCCGACATCAGAAGACAAATACCACTGGAAGGAGGTCAATTTGAAATAGTAGATGAAAAATGGAGAACAATTATGAATAAAGTTACAAATGATTCAAAAGTTATGAATGTAATAAAATTTGATAATTTATTAGAAGATCTTCAAAGTTCTGAGGTAAATATTTGGTTTTTCTATGAGAAAAATTCATTTCAGAGTTATTTCATTTTCAGGCTTTATTAGAGCAAATACAAAAAGGCTTGAATGACTACTTAGAAAAGAAACGATTGTATTTCCCGAGGTTTTTCTTTCTCTCAAATGAAGAACTACTCGAAATACTATCAGAAACTAAAGATCCTCTACGAGTTCAGCCACATTTAAAAAAATGTTTTGAAGGAATTTCCAAGTTAAAATTCACAGAAGAAACTGTTATTACTGGAATGTTATCAGCAGAATCCGAAGAGGTCAAATTTGCATATGATATTTTCCCATTGGAGGCTGAGGGCTTAGTTGAAAAATGGATATTACAAGTAGGATATTTACAAGTAGAGTATTACGTTATCTCAACTCTTTTTAGGTTGAATATGCAATGAAAGATTCGTTACGAGAAGTAATGAAAAAAGCTCTAACTTGTTACAATCAAATAAGTCGATGTCAGTGGGTTCAAGATTGGCCCGGTCAAGTCGTACTGGCAGCATCTGCAGTTCATTGGACAGAGCAGGCTACAAATGCCATTAAAACTCATGCTTTGGAAGAATTTCTAAAGAAAAATGACCAGCAGATATCCTCAATTGTGGAATTGGTTCGAGATGAAAACCTGAAAAGTTTAGTCAGAATCACTCTGGAAGCATTTATTGTTCTTGATGTTCATGGTATAGTTTACGAGAAATGAATAAACTTATTATCAAATTTTAGCTAGGGATGTTGTGGCCAAGCTTTTATCTAGTGAAGTAAACAGTGAAGATGATTTCAATTGGATTAGTCAAATGAGATATTATTGGTTTACGGAATTAAAAATGGATCCAACAAATGATAATCTTGTGATTAGAATGGTTACCACAGAAGTCCCTTATGGCTATGAGTACCTGGGTAACACGTCTCGATTAGTGATCACTCCATTGACTGACAGATGTTATAGGTATATTTATGATATTTTAAATGCTAAAATTTCAATCTTATTCATTTTTTTGGGTTATTACTGTTAAAGTCGGTACTGATTATGATTCTTCTTGCTCTTTGTCTCAGTTATCAAGATAAAACCCAACACAAAACACTTTATTAAATATCAACAAATCTTGATACAAAGTTCTCAATTACAATCTTTTAGTCTGCACTCTTTAATAAACATCAAAAGCAGGTGACCCTAAGCGAGACCTTTTTATTCACTTTATTCAGATTTATCTTAAAATTTGAATTGTTTAAGCTTTTGTAACGATATAGTGCTTCTTTCTCTTCGACCAACTGACATTTGCCCAACATTGTTGTTTACATTTAAATTGCTACTCATCCCGCTTACTCGCACAATTAAGTTAGTATCGACCAACATTTCGAAAAAAAGAATAATTGAACAGCCGCCCTCTCGCCTTTGTTCACAAATCTTGTTTTGCTAATTTTAACTAAATATTTTGAAATGAAGCCTAATTATATTATCCGGTATCAGGACAATATTCCCCCTGGACAAATACCCCCCACTCTTGTTAATAATTCATATATTTTAGTATGTATATAATAATAAAGACATTGTAGTTTATTAATCGTAAATAGTAATAAAATATGTATATAATAATAACTAAATGGCATTTTAGAAACAAACTACAACTACAAAATATGTTTTTTAAATGTAACAAGTATTAATCAATAAAATTTTAGTAACTACTGAACCTGTTTAGCTGTTTCTAATAGTCTAAATTGTGTGCAATGCCACGCAGATAGTCCAAGGTGTTGCGATTTCCATAATCGTGCACAACAGTGAGAACTCGCGCCTTCAGATCTGAATAAATCTGAAAAAATATATGCATTATTAACAAGAGTGGGGGTATTTGTCCAGGGGGGCTGTTATCCAGGGAGATATTGTCCTGTGGGATATTGTCCAGAGGGGATATTGTCTAAACTTCTATCTAGCACAGTGTTTCTCAAACGGTGTGCCGTGAGATTGAACCAGGTGTGCCGCTAGACTTTTTTTCCCAAAAAAGTTGGTAATAAAATAAATTTACAAAAACTATATCAAGCTTTTTACTATGGAAAAGTTGCTTCTGTGGGTCAAAATTACAAAGAATTGCTTTATTACCTTATAAAAATCTCTCGTAATCATATTTAATTAGTATAGAATAAAAAGTAGCTTTTTTATATATCATTGGAAAATCAAAAAATTTGTAAAAATATTTGATTTTTGGGCAGATGTGCTGCGAGCGAGAAAAGTCTGAGAAACACTGATCTAGTATCTAAACTTCATCAAAGCAGAATAAAGGTAATAAAGGTGAGGAGGTTTGCATTCTCCAATCGATTTGGTATCAAGTAATAGTAGTATCCCATTTAAACTAAAGCGTCATCAATTTCCGGTAATATTACGATTTGTTATGACCATTAACAAAACACATGGCCAGCCTTTTGATGATGTCAATATTTATTTATCCGAACCTGTTTTCGGACACGGTCAACTATATATAGCTTTGACTTGATGTCATTATTACAAAAATCTAAAGGTGTCGATAAATTTTTCCCGTTATTTTAAATTGTTTAATTAATATTTTTATTATTTAAACATTTTTTATCCACAAATTTCGCATTAAAAATATAAACTTCTTCGTTTTTGATGGTTTATTACTAGCATTTAATAAAGATGTATACTCAATTATTAATGACTGTCACAAAACTTAAGCACTATTACTATGTTATTACATTTTCTGTATCATGTTTCTGTTGTATTGAAAATTCAAAAATATGACAGTTATACTTAATTTTAACCGAGAATGCGACATTTTTATTTCAACTTTATCTGAAAATCCATTTAATTTCAATCAATTAATTTACAATTTGTCAAATTCCACCAAAGATTTCTTTTAAAAATGTTGCATTGTTAAATATTCAAAATTATATCATTAAATTTAACTTTCATACTTTGATCTGTTTTCATTTAAAATTTCGTATAATATTGAAAAAACAGTGACCTAGTATAAAAGAAATGAAGATAAAAACAATTTTAAATAAATTTAAGTTATTGATTTGAATTTTTTCCTAATAACTTTTAATTTTAATAAATAACCATTAATATCTGAAAATTGACTTCTCTATCATATGATAAATAATTTCTTTATAAACTGCTATCTATTTTTTGTGAAAATCATAGGCGGATAAATTTTTTTTTCATTAGGACTAGTGACATTTAAAAGTACGCCAAATCAAATTTTAAACAATTCAAATCCTAGATACATGTATATTTTTGTAAATTAATCTGTTTCCTTGTCTTTTTCTGTTAGGTTGGTGTTTGATTTATTTCAGTAGTTTTCCAAACTTTTGGTACCTGCGTACCACCTTGATCATTTTCATTATATAATGTACCCTTTGCTTTAAAATTTTATATAATGATTAATTTTTTTATATCTTTTTTTAAAAATACGACCTTTAAATTAATAGCATTAATAAAAAAATTAAATACTTTTATAACTGAAATATTGTAAAATAAAAAATACTATACTTAATTTATTGTAATTAATGAGAAGGATGAAATTGCTTATGTTGAGATAATAATTCATCATAATTTGGTTCTCTGTCGGTTAATTTTAATCTTAGATAAGATTCAACATCTAAAAGCCTATTTCTTTTTTTCGATTTAATATCTACAAATTTTTAAACTTAGTTTATTTTTAAAAATATATTACTGATTCGAAAATATAAACAATAAATAAAAAACAAGATTATATTTATATTTTTCTGTATTAATAAAATTTTAATAAGACATTTTAATCTAATTAAATTTTTTTTATTTATCTCTTAATATTAACTAATAGAAAATTGAAAAGGCCTGCGTACCCCAAGGGTACGCGTACCCCGGTTTGGGAAACACTGATTTATTTGAATGTTTTATTGCGTTGGTTTAAAATAACTGAGAAACAAAAATCATGGAAATATAAAAAATAAAATAAATCGGTAATAATTACTCTTATCTTTGCATTAATAGTTTATTCCAAAAAATGCAAATATTTGATCAAATAATAAAATATTATAAGTATTATTTAATTATACTATTATTTAACAAGTTATACAGTGATTACAAATCAATTTGTGTTATATAGTGAGAAAAGATTGTAATCACAATGAAAATAAATGAAATTTTAGAAAATAAAAATAGATCAAAGGTGAACAAAAAAATAATTATAATTAAATGTGCAATTATTTTGCAATTATTTTTCACTCCATACATGCTTTTTTCATTAATTTGGTATTATAATAAATTTAAATATTTAAATTTAAAGTTTATTTGAAAATGATTCTTATAATAGTTCTAATTAAAATGATTACTAATTTAATATTTAGAACTTTGATGGGAGCAATTAAACTTAATTTGGGCGGAGCGCCTGAAGGACCAGCTGGTACTGGTAAAACGGAAACTAGTAAAGATTTGGCTAAAGCTGTTGCAAAACAATGTGTGGTTTTTAATTGTTCTGACGGACTTGATTACAAATCTATGGGGAAATTTTTCAAAGGCTTAGCTCAATCTGGTGCTTGGGCATGTTTTGATGAATTCAATCGAATTGAATTGGAGGTATTGTCAGTAATTGCACAACAAGTATTTCTTTGATTAAAAATAACATTATTTGAAAATTCTATTTTAAGATTCAAACTATACAAAAAGCCATTCGGGATCAATTGGAAATGTTTTTGTTTGAAGGTACAGAGTTAAGAATTGACAAATCTTGTACCATTTTCATAACTATGAATCCTGGTTATGCAGGGAGATCAGAATTGCCAGATAATTTAAAGGTAAATATTTGATTTGAATAGATAAAACTTGTTTAGAAATTTATATAAACGTTGTTAATCTAGTAACGCATTTATTAACATAGGATTTACCAGCTCTGTGCATCTGTCAGTGATTCATTATATTAAAATGTTATAATAATTTTCATTTCTAATCGGCAAAATTGCATTTTTATTTTAATGCTACTTGTAAATCAATTTTTCTTTAGTGAATGATTTAACAATTTTTTCAAATTCAACAAGTATTTTTTAAAACATTTATTTATTAATTTAATAAATTATTATCTGAAATGCCAATTCCGCCATAGGAGGAATAAATCATCAAATTTTCAATAATCAGTATCAATAAAGATAGCATTTTGTCGCTTTGGATATTCATGTGATCCTATATGTGCAAAGGGTGCTAAGTATTGTTCAAACTCAAATAAAAACCAGGAAATTAATTTAAAATATGCAGGGAAAGGAAGATTAACGCCAATCGCTTAGCTCACAGATAATAGTGATAGAAGAAAACAAAAGTACTTGATTAATCAAAGACCTGTGTTTCCAGTATTATTAAGGCAAGACAAGAGATCAGATCAGTGTTATCAAAAAAATCAAGATGTAAAATATAAGTTATTGATATAGATTAAGGAAACTATGTCAGCAGATCACAGTCAAAAAGTTGTACATTTAATGAAAGGAGATTAAAAGACTGATAACGGAAGTTTAAAATGGAGTTTTGGTTATGAAAAAGAAATTAAAAGTTTGAGAACTTTCGATTGGATTATTCTACACTTTGGGTAGCAATATCCCTGTGAATGAAATTTGTATTATTGTGCTGTAATCTTGTAATCTTGTAATCTAGTTGAATTTGTATCTTATTTAATGTCAATAAAATTTAATACATTGTTGGGAACTATTGATTGATACCATAAAGCAGGTAATTTAACCAACATCACATGTATCATTAATATTATGTACCATACCTTAAATATGTTACTGTCAATTTCGTTTTAGCTAAATATATTATAATTAAAGTAACCATACCTCCTGATTCTCGCGCGATGGTCCCGATTTTCAACACCTTGTCCAGCGTACTGAAAAATCTTGAAAATGTCATGATTTTCCAAAGAAGTGTACCTATTTTATCCCTATTTTAGATATCCACATATGTTTTTGTTATTTGTATATTGTAAGTTAATTCATACAAATTATCTTTATATAATAAGAAGTGAATTTCTGTCGCTTCAAGAAGAACTGCAGACATTGTTTTAGAATTCGGAGATGGTGGAACACATACCATGTCAATTTATGAAGATTATGAGTTACATCATGCAATTTACAGGATGCATTTGCCTGGAAGAGGTTTAACAGATTATTTGATGAGAATTGAACATGGTTAATATTTTGACTTTTCAAATGGAATTGCAATTAATAATTTTTTACCATTTAAAAATGTAGGAAATATGTTATGAAATAAGGGATGAGGAGCAAATATAGGCTTTTTTAAGTGGGCACGTAGTATCATTAAGTTTTATTTTTTTCCATTAACTTTTCATTGTTTAATATTGAAATTTTAAGGTTCTCTTTCGCACTGTGGCAATGATGGTTCCTGATTATGCATTAATAGCGGAAATATCTCTGTATTCTATGGGATTTGTTGAAGCACGGACACTCGCTGCGAAAATTGTCGCTATTTACCGTTTGTGTTCTGAACAAGTAAGTTGTTTTTATTTTGTTTAAATTAATCATAAAATTATTAATTAAAGTTATCTTCTCAACATCATTATGATTACGGAATGAGAGCCGTTAAAAGTGTTTTGACAGCCGCCGGCCAGTTGAAGAGAAAACTGCGTCTTTTAACTGAAGAAAGAGTCGTGCTTAAATCTATAATTGATGTCAATTTACCAAAAGTATTCAGACTAGATCAAATGGATTTTGAATTATTATTTTATTATAGTTTCTTGGTCCAGATATTCCACTCTTTGATGGGATTATTTCTGATTTGTTTCCAGGAGTTGAAAGGCCTCTGATTGATTACCAAGATTTAACAAGAATCTTGATAGAGAGATTAAGAACTATGAAGCTTGAACCGGTGCCTTGGATTTTGGATAAAATTATACAAATATATGAGATGATTTTGGTTCGACATGGACTGATGATTGTCGGACAGAGTTTCTGTGGCAAAACCTGGTAAGATTCTATGAATATATAGTAAACTATTTCAAAATAAACAGTGCTTTCAAAGCTTTATCGATGGCTCTGGGAGATCTTAATAAGGAACTCAATATTGAAAACAGTGTTCTCTTTGATATAATTAATCCAAAAGCAATTTCTATCGGATGGCTCTATGGACGTTTTGATGCAGTTTCACATGAGTGGAGTGATGGTAGAATCTATAGTAATCAAATGTAAAAAATATATAATTATTTTTATTAAGGAATTTTAGCGAAAACCTTTCGAGAACACGCGTCGTCCGAATCAGATGAGAGAAAATGGATAATCTTTGACGGTCCCGTAGACGCAATATGGATAGAAAACATGAATACTGTGCTAGATGACAATAAAAAGTTGTGCTTAATGAGTGGTGAAATTATTCAAATGACCAATAAACAAAATATGATATTCGAACCGGAGGATCTTGAACAAGCCAGTCCTGCAACAGTGAGCAGGTAACTTCCTCTTATTTCTGCATCACTAGGATAATTCTAATAATCAAATTCAATTAATTTTACTAATTGTTTGAATTGAAAATCTTGCTACATAAAGAAAAATTTATTCGAGAATGAATTATATGAACTGAAAACATGTTATTCTATAAATAATCAGTGGCAGATCCAGGTCATCTATTAGGGGGGAGTGACTTTGAGGTTTAAGCGATTTTGCGTTTAAATTATTATTACATCAACCAATCAAGGATGTAGTTTTTATACTAATCTAAAATCCTAAACTGTCTATTGTTTTAATATATTATATTTCAATAACCGCCATTCGTACATCTTTTTCACTATATATTTCGATAGCATCACTATCATCATCAGGTTACCTACATTCACGACGGATGAATATATATACTATATTAATAATATATAAACAAATTATAAAATATATAAATTTTAGATTATAAATAAAAATTTTTAATAATCATTTTTTTAAAAACAATTTTCAATTCTACACGAATTCTAAAAATTTGTTCAAAAATGCATTTGGGTCATTTTCGACCCGAGGGACTGGAGTGTTACTTTTTTACATATCATATTTTTTTTTCTTTTCCAAAATTAGTTTATCATATCAACAAAATCAAAATCACGAAATTACAGATATGTAGTACAGGAATACATCGCATAGTAAGGTTTGATGGGATTTGAGAATGAAATATATGAACTGAAAACATGTTATTCTATAAATAATCAGTGGCAGATCCAGGTCATCTATTAGGGGGGAGTGACTTTGAGGTTTAAGTGATTTTGCGTTTAAATTATTATTACATCAACCAATCAAGGATGTAGTTTTTATACTAATCTAAAATCCTAAACTGTCTATTGTTTTAATATATTATATTTCAATAACCGCCATTCGTACATCTTTTTCACTATATATTTCGATAGCATCACTATCATCATCAGGTTACCTACATTCACGACGGATGAATATATATACTATATTAATAATATATAAACAAATTATAAAATATATAAATTTTAGATTATAAATAAAAATTTTTAATAATCATTTTTTTAAAAACAATTTTCAATTCTACACGAATTCTAAAAATTTGTTCAAAAATGCATTTGGGTCATTTTCGACCCGAGGGACTGGAGTGTTACTTTTTTACATATCATATTTTTTTTTCTTTTCCAAAATTAGTTTATCATATCAACAAAATCAAAATCACGAAATTACAGATATGTAGTACAGGAATGCATCGCATAGTAAGGTTTCGATCAGTACGGTTTTGAAATTTTCAAAATATGATTGTTTTTAAAATGATTAAATAAAATTTTCGAAATTTAAAAAAGCTTTTTTAAATTAATTTTTTAGAATTTATTCGTTATTATAAAATCATACGGCACGTGTTTAATAATTTGTTTTGTTACGTTTAATTTCTGGTTTGTAGTTTTAATAAAAAATTGAATAAATAAACCGTAAAAATATTCACTACGGATAATAGATCAAAGTTGTTGGTTTTATATTTTTAATCGTATAGTATGTTGACTTTTATATATTTAGATTTTAATTTAAAAAATAAAATGAGTGGCAGAACAAAGTGTAAAAGTGACTCCACAACCAACAAACGCAAATGGCTCACTTTAGAACAGAAGCTTAGCGTTATTAAACTTCACGAGGAAGGGGCTTCGTTTGCTAAAGTTGGAAAAGGAAGGGGAATGAACGAGGCGTCAGTTCGGAAAATTGTGAAAAATAAAGATCAATAAAAATACATAACAAAATATTTTTTGTTTACTAGATTATAATCACGATTTTTAAATTTCTTAATAGGGGTACTAAGCCGTAAATTTATTAGCGCCAGAATGCCTCGAATAGTCCGGCTAAATTGCAGAACCGATTAACCGTACTGTTCGAGGTATTCCTGTATTAATATTTTAGGATATATTTGCAAAACAAAATCGCTTCGGGTCGAAAAAGACCCGAGGGATGGATGAAAGTTAAAAAACTTTTTTAATTTTTCAATTTAAAAATTTCAATTTAAAAAAATTCAATTTAAAAATTATTTTAATAATCCATTATTTATCATTTAAAAGTATTTTAATAAATCATTGAAATATTTAATTCTAAACTGAAAACACCTCATAGTTACTATTATAATATATTATTAATAATAACAATATTATTAATAATTTATATTACTATAATATTATTATTATTAACCATGAGAAACTGATTTCTCACATCAGGATAGTTCTCTGTCAAATTTCGGCCAGCCATGAATTTCATTTTATTTTGAATTTCTTCTTTGGTCGCAAAAGACTAGTCCAAATCTGGATTTGTCTTCTAGACTTGTGTTACTAATGTTGATAAGATTGTGTGAAATTGCTGTTGTATGTCTTTATATAAGCAATATTATATTATGTATCCTATGATGATTATTGTAGTAGTTTACAGCTATGTTCTTATGAATTTATATAATTATATTTATATGTTTAAATTGTTTGCTGATGTGTTGTACAATATCTTCTTCTGATCGTCCTGAATTTACAACTTCAGCTAAAGCTTTCCTTAGCCGTATCTCAAAAGCTACAAACCTTTCATCATCTTGCTGTTCCATAGCTGTCAATTCTCTGATTTTGTCAATTATTGATTTTGTAATTGTGAGCGTATGTAAGAACCACGCTTTGGCTTTCACATCTGTTGTTTCTGTTTCTCTGACGTTTCCCCACAATGTCTTTGCTTCTGCCACCAATAACACATCGAAAGTGCTTGTCAATCGCTGTCCATTTGTCAGCAGCCATTCTTCTATATCCCTGATACATTCTTCGGCTTCTTTTAACCCTCGTCCATCATATCGTCTGATGTTCAGTGTGATCATGTCTTGGTATGATTTCGGTAGGCATTCCATTAGAGATTTTGTCGATTTCGAAATGGCGTTGATATTTTGATTTTCGGCGTGGTCGCCAGTTAAATCCATCTTTAAATTTCTCAGCAAAAATCTTGAAACCAACAATATATATAATATATATATATAATCAAAGGATTTATAAATAACAAGTTTTTAATTTTTCACAAAAACCGCCAACTCCAATTATTAAAACAAAAGATATCTAATTCTCATCATTAGCACTTACATCACAATGATATTTAACATTAAAATATCTCAATGATGTAGACGAAAATTTATTATTTTATAAATCCCATTAATAGATGTGGAATGATTTATATGGAACCAATACAATTGGGAACAGATCCATTGATAAAAGTATGGATTCAGCAACTTTTACCAGAATTTCTCGATGATGAACAACGAACGACAGTTCAGGTATTGAAACGTTGATTAAAATGTTTTATGGAATTAATGTTCAGCTACTTTTTCATTGGCTCATTCCCCCTTCATTGGATTTCATTGGAAGAAAATGTAAATCTTATGTAAAATGCGGACCGCTTCAGTTAGTGGCAAATATGCTTCAACTTTATTCAAGTTTACTAGATGATGTCAGGTAATTAGGTTGAGAACACCTTTAAATTATTGAAGTAATTTTAATTGATATTGATGCACTTCTTTTGCACCAATCTTGCATTTATATTGCACTTTTCCAGGTCAAACTAAAATTATCATTTTTCTGACAAAGAAAAAAATCTTAACCTGTCATTAAGAATCCATTAAAAGTTGATCAGAATTATTCAAAAATGTAGATTTTTCACTAAACTAAGCAATATTATTGGTACTAATGTTGTAAAACATGTATGATTCTATTTATTTGGTATAATATATTCCATGCGTGAATTATTTTTCATAGCTTGCAATTAAATATTTGTTTCACCTTTTATCATTCTTTACCATTATCAAGGTGTACTGTTTTTATTAGAGTTTCTGATTAATCTTTCCAGTGGTGACAACAGTTAAATGTCTCAGGTTTTTTATAACTGCAGTAAATAGAATTTTTGTAAAAATATGCCAATTTCTAGTAAAAAAAGTATGGAAACATATAATTTCTATAAATAAATATCAAGGACGTCCAGTGTTAGTGCATTCTACATATACTTCATTCTACCCACGATGCATAATGAAGAGTTCAATAGTTTGTTGAGTAAACAATAACATCCAAAACTGTCTTACAACAGCAAGACATGGAGTCCATCAAATTCTGAGAAGTGCTCACGGGAGTGTCGGACCAAATATCCCGAAAATTTTTTATAAAGTTGCGATGCATTCAAAGATTTATTTAATTTTTAATGTTTTTTTAATTATAATAAGTTATGACTTTTGCGTTGTTCTTGACAATCCAATTTGCATATTACTGTTAATTTTCTTTCTTCTGGATTTATGATGGATTTTTGACTTAAGAAATGTTGGAAAGAAATCTGATGATGTAGACGATGAGGACATAGAAGAACTAGCTGGAGAAGACGAGGGAGATATTTTGAAGAAAATAACTACCCAAAATGAAATCCTCAAAGAAGAAAGAACCAATTTTTTAATAGCTCATTTTTTCCTCAGTTTGATTTGGTCTTTTGGAGCAATATTAGACAAAGATTCAAAATTGAAATTCGATGATTTTTTCCGAGATTTATGTGAAATGACAGATTCGCCTAATCAAAAATACCCTCGGTAAGTTAATTAAAACAAATGAGTTTTTACCTTTATTTCAGTCCAAAAAATTTGAAATGTGCCCGAAATCTTATGGTTCCTAAGAAAGGAACAATATTTGATCATATTTTTATGAAAAAACAATTCGGTTGTTGGACTACATGGCAATCATTAATTGAAAAACCAGATTTGGACGAACTGATTAAAACAACTGAAGTAATTTTTTGATAAATTTTATAGTTTTCAATTGACATTGTATTCATTAAAATGTTGACTATGAATCAGTAAATATATCGACTTTTTTGATATTCACGAAGTTTCAGCAATGCCTTTTTCAAGTGAATTTTTTCAGTAAATTTTTTCAAGATCAAATATATATGAAATATATTTAACAATTTCTTAATCTATAAATAATTAAAAAGTTTTGTTATGCAGTTCTGTAAATATTCTGTAAAAAACATTAGATAATTTCACTCTTTCAATAAAATGCTTTATTTTTTGATGATCTTTGATCTGTTTTGGTTTTTTAACACTTAATATAAAGGCAGTGACAAAAATCTGTGTTACCTAAAAAATTAATTTTTGATTACTATTATTATTATTATTATTATTATTATTATTATTATTATTATTATTATTATTATTATTATTATTATTATTATTATTATTATTATTATTCTTAAATAATTGGCATATTAGATCCATAACATTCTCATTCCTACGGTGGATACAGTCCGTCAGCGGTTCTTCCTCAGTCGAATTTTAAAAAATGGCAGAAAACCAATTATGTTCGTCGGCGCTACGGGAACCGGAAAGTCAGCAGTGATTAAATCATTTATGCTTGATTCCTTGCCAGATAAAGATTTTTTGTTTCATTCTTTAACATTTTCTGCCCAGACTACTTCAGATCAAGTACAAGATAGTTTTTTTTCAAAATTGGACAGGTATGCTTGATTGACAATGGATAAATTATTATAATTATTTGCATTACTGTCAATTTGTATTTTAACATATCGAATCCAATTTTCAAGAATTCTTAAAAAAATTATGTGAAAGGTTTTTAGGGTTGTTTTTTTGAAAATATAAGTCATGTTTTCATTGTATTAATTGTTGTCATCTGGATATTGAGGATGCATCATAGAATATAAGAAAAATAAATGAATAAGCTGTTTATATTGAAAATAGGTCAAGTCCATTTTTTGTTATAACAGGTAATTGAATATTAGCGTTTCTATAAATTTAAAAATATTAATAAGCTCTAGCAACTAACTTTTGTGTGTTTTGTAGTTATAGATAATGTAAATTTGTTATTCAATAATGTTTACTAAAGATATCTGATGAAAATAAAAGTTTACTATACCCAAATGTACTATACCTCATATAGCACACACTCAGGACAATAAAATTATCTTTATTAAAAAACATAGCTAATCATTAAAATAATATATTTTTACTGGAAAATCTAAAAGTTTTTAAATCTAAAATATTTTTAGATCGTCATTTGTAAGAAAAAATGAAATGATTTCATAAAAATTTATCAATTAATCAACCATAATAAATTCATTCGAAAAATTAATTGACCTTGACATTGAAAAAATTACCATTTTATTTACTTTTATTTAATAATTTTAATATCAACAATAAAAAAATACGTTCGGACATTACCGTAAGATGCAAAATATCGCGATATATGAAGGATTTCTGAAATTAAAAATATAACTAGAATTACAAAAAATTTATTTTCTATGATATTAAAGAAATAAATGTTTGATTAAATAATTAATACAATTATGTTCATTCATTATTTCTTCCGTTTTAAGGTAGCTCCGCTATTAATATTTTCTAGGGACCTTGCAACCCCTCTAGTCGGTGCTGATTGTAAGTAATATATTTGATAAAATATTTGAATTTTTATGATTGTAAATCTGTTTATCGGGATATACAAGAAAAAAGAATTACTTATAAATATAAGTAAAATATTTTCAAAATAAAAGTAAATAATATTCATATTAATAATAATAATAATTATATATACGGAAAAAGATGAATCTCTCAACCTGCTGGATTTAAAAATTAAACCAAAAATAGATACTCCAACCTCGGATTCCTCAAAAATCCATCCAACAGAGAAATATTTATGAGCCAAACAGCAGCACTTCCATATTTATAGAAAGTAAATGTCATAAAAAAAGAGAAACAAAGGATAACCGTTAGATGTACTGAAGAGAAGGGGCAATTATACTTCAACGAAGTCCTACACAAAAGTGGATATCACAATAAGGACATTGAAAGAATGAATTCAAATTCAGAAAAACATATAGAAACAACACAAAAAAGTAGAAATATTTTTATCTGAATATTTCATTCATCAGCGACATACTCAACTTCAAGATCATGAAAGAACTTAAACACAATGGCCTTCCAATTTGTATAGCACACAAGTTCAGGACATTGAGGGAAGCTCTGGCAAACAACACAAAAAAAAAGAAAACATTTGCACAATGGAAAACTGCCAGGCCCAGAAGAAAATATGCTTCCCAAAAAACATTTCTACATTGTTAGTATACATTGGAAGTATACATTTTTGAATTCTTGAAAAGTTTTATTTTATTTATTTCAACCAATAAGAAAAGAGAATATCAAATCAAAAAGAAGATCATAAAAGAAGAAAAATGCAACAGCTAAATTCCAAAAAATTGATATGGATTATTTTTATAATCGAAAACTTTTTAATTTTATTCAATATAAACTTATAAGCAAAAGACATATTATTATTCACTTCTTTAAAATAATATTAATACTAATAATAATAATATTACTAGTGAAATGGAAATAAAAAAGGACTATTTTTATAGTTGAAAATTCTTTCATTTTATTGAATATATATTTCACAGCAAAAAGCTTTAATTACCATCATTTATTTGTTTAACTTTTAATTAATGCTGCTACCAGTGGCGTACCAAGGATTTCTGGGGCCCTTGTTCAGATTTTGGGACGCAAAAAATATTTGTCGAACGAAGTGATCCGAGGAACCAAACCATAGGCAGGCTTGGGGTAAGGTGATTAGCAACTCTCTGAGTAAATTTGCGCATTTTAAAACAGAAATAGTAGCGTTTCGGGTTGGGTTGATGCTCGAACGTATAAATTTTACTAATTTTTCGTCCTGGGCCCTTGTGCCGTGCACAACCTGCACAACCTATTGCTACGCCATTGGCTGCTACCAAGAAATCATCACTTAATAATAATAATAATAATAATAATAATAATAATAATAATAATAATAATAATAATAATAATAATAATAATAATAATAATAATAATAATAATAATAATAATAATAATAATAATAATAATAATAATAATAATAATAATAATAATAATAATACTAGATTTCAAAAGTGTGGGTTTCCGGCTAAAGCTTTATTTTGATTAAATGATATTATTTAAGGAATCACAGAGTGGTTTCAGTTCTAAATCGAAGTTCTTTTCTATATTTATATTAATTTCAAGACATATACTTGATCATATTAACAAATCACTTCGATTGTTCTACAAATATTTTCCAAACTTAAATGAAGAACAAAAAAGCAATTGCATAAGAATACCATTTGCTTAATTCTTGAAATTTGATCATATTAGTTTGGTAGTTCTAGAACATTTTATAGACATTAAATCATATAATTACTTTGAAATATGATTTAATGAAACTTTTTAGAAAAATTGTATTAAGGCGACATCACGAATATTCTAATATAAAAAGCAATCATTGTTAAAAATAGTTTTTTGCTGCTTCTAATAACAAATAAACCCAGATCCTTTCTTTCAATAAAAACTTTGGAGTAATTGAGTAAATATGTAAAGATCCAAAGGTGAAGATTAATAACTTCCGCAGTGAAATTGTATTAGGTCTACAAAATAATGAATATTTTGGAAATTTTAAGAATTTCAAGGTTTTGTCTTTAATATTATTAAAAAGGATAACAATTGGTGATTAATGAAAGACTTACCTTGTTACGAAAAACTTGAAAAGCTAAATTACACCGAAAAAGAGTGCTGATTTTTCTCTCTTTAAATTATTAAATTTAATTCAAGAACTTCTATGAATGCTGATTTGATAGGACCAACTCCTTTTCTAACAATTAATTCGGTTTAGAATTAGTCAACATGGAAAATTAAATAATTTGCCAGTAAATATATTATATTTGTTACTTAGCATTAATTTTTTTTAAATTTCTCAACAAATTTATTTACATTCTTTGTTTATATATACTAATCAAATATCAGGACCATCATCAAACATGTCAATAAATATTTATATATTAGGGAGAGGTGTCAACTTTTGACCATTTTTTAATAGCTTGATTTCGTATAATTTAAAAATAATATGAGAGTCATCGTCATAATTTTTTATAATGTCTGTATATTTGTGGTAATGAGATTACGTAAATGAATCACGCGGTAAAATTACGCAGTTGAGCTTTAAATTGTTAAAAGTCGGAGTCAGTAGATGTTAAAAAAGATACATAGCCAAGAGAAAGACAACATTTTGAGTTGATAGTACCCCCTTTGAATCATTTCAGTGGGTAACAAGCATTTGTATTTTGGATGAGTTTAAGAAATAATACACGAAAATTTATTGAAATTAATTAGTTATTTTAGAGTTTAAACAATTAAATGATAATTTAAGCCTTTTGCTGCGAATAATATATTTAATACAAATGAAAAAATATTCAACTATAAGATAGCCCTTGAATATATTATTAAATATGTTATTCCCAGCAAAAGGCTTAAATTATCATTTAATTGGTTAAAATTAAATTAATGCTGCTACCAAGAAATCATCAATTTATGTTTTAGATTTGGTTTTACGTTGTTTTGGTAAAGTTATTATAAAATTATAAATTAATTTTTTTAATTATCTTCTTTTTTAAACAACAATAATAAACGAGAAATGAAAAATACATTTTATATTTTCACCTATTTATTTCTCTTCTTCTATAATTTCAGATGCAAAGTTATTCCAGTGTTTATGTAATAAATAATAACAATAGTTATTATTATTATTATGATAATTATTATACTGATATTTTATACTCATACTCATTAGTGCTCCATGTTGTTGTTTATTGGTTATTATTAATTATTGCAGAGGGTTCAATTGTAATTTTATATAAAAATCAAAACTGTAGTTAGTTTATAAATCATGATGTTTCTTATTTTCCCCAAGGCTCAGTTGAATCTGAATGGTGCTTGATGTTCACCAGCCGTAGTTGCTGGAACTTTGATGGACCTACACAGGCTGGTATTGCATTTTCCCCCTTTCTTCCCAATATCTTGTATGGAATTTTCAATTTACTAAATCTTTTGTTTTTATTATCTTAAACATGGCAACATCATTTTTAATTCACTTTTAAACGTTGAAGGGGATAAAGTATCTTGTATTTGATATTGAAACTTAGAAATGTCAAAACTTGTTTGCAATAATGAATCTTTTACTAATTTCTCTATAGCTAAGAATGGTGACATCATATTTCGGCTTTTGAGAATCATACCATTAGAAAATGTAAGTTTATACCCAAGGCTTGTCAAGGATTATAAGTATGGTATAAGAAGCCAAAGATTTGTTGCTTCAAGGTTTTTTTATTTCCAAAGTCACATGCAATACCATTTAGTCCTGTAAAATATTATAGCTTTAATTTTCTTTGCCAATTTTTTCTTTTTTAAAACAAATTTTTTCAATTTGTGTTTCTATTTTTTCCAATTCCTCGTCATACGACCCTTATCGTTAGGGCCCAGATTTTAGGTGCAAAGCGTATCAGTGCTGATATTAGCATATAAATATCTATACGGCAATAATTGATAATAATAAATGCATGAAGTAAAATTATAATTTTGGTTCAGAATTAGAACGATTTCCATTTTAGTTTTATTTTATATATTTCACAGAAAATGTAAGTTTTCTGTCTTTAAACAATTATTTATTCAAATATATATTTGTGTTAAAATTTCTTGTTTTTGTTAATCAAAATAATGATAGTTCAACAAAATCATGAAAATTCAACTGGTTTCTTATGTAATTGAATGTTGATCACTTGGAATCATATTTTTCGGCAAAGAGTCGTTGTCCATGCTCAAAATTGCACTTCATATTGAAGATGAAGTTCTTGGTAATGACTATATCAGGAAAGATTATTAGGAAATCCGAAAATATGTTTTAATGAAAAATTAATTAATTTTTGATTAATAGTTATAAAGAAATTAATTGAAGTAATTAAAAAAGCTTTTGAATACAGTAAAATTTGTAATTTTATTCCCGTCATTTTATGGTATAGCAAGTTTATTTATAATAATTATAAATTTATAAATGTTATTTATCTTTATTTTTTCACCTTTGTTCCGTTTTCATGTACAATTGTATTTATTTTCATTCAGATTTTGTTTTTAAATCAATGTTTTCTATTTAAGGACTATCTTAATTTCTTTTCAGACCAAACATCAGTGATTGTCAACCTGTGTTCTATAGAATATTAGAAAATATTTTAAATGGCTAGGGTTTTTAAGAGAAATCTAAATTTTAAGATTCATTTAGTGTGCTGCAAGCCAAAATAATGGCTAAATAACTGCCATATATTTTTTTTAATAAAAATTTAAAACATGTATATTTTAATTAAATTGTAAATTTTAATAAAATGTAAAATCTACAATAAATTCGATTTTGTATAAGCTTAATAATCAAATCCATGTGTCAAATGTTTTCAAAATTGTGTAATTATATCAATATAATTATGTGTAGTGTCGTTCGAGTTAATTTATTTTAAGTGATTCATCTGCAGCTCAATCAATTTGTGATTTATATAAAGCATATTATACTATTATAATAACAAAAAAAGTCATATTTGACAAATTTTATAATAAAAATGTAAATAGTTAATTAACACGTTAATTATTAATTAATTATTAATTATTAATTAAGTTATTAATTAATTACATCATAAGGAAACTGAATATACAAGAAAGTAATATATTAGTAAACTAGGTTGTTGAATGGTAATCGAGATTTTTAATTAAATCATTTCCAAATTCAATCTGCTATAAGCAGAAAATGTATACAATACCCGATGCATTCACACATACTTATTTGGGGCATGTAGTTAGAATCACGGGTTAACTGTGAAATACATCCATCAAAATGATAAATGAGCAAACAATTTTGAATTAATTTCGTACTGGTGTATTATTTTTTTAACCATAAAATGCCATGCAAATATGGTATATAAGATGTCTCTATATAGCAGATTCAATTTGAAAATGATGTGTCGACAAAAAAATCATGTGAATTGTGTTCCGCGCTTTTATATTAATTGAGAACCGCTAAATTAGACGCTCGAACTTGTATTTTGTATTTTTTTTTATATTTTTGTATTTTTCTGTTTAAATTATTAGTTATTTTCATTTCCTATTTATACTAGTTATAAGGATTATATTAATGAAATATTGAGAGGAAACATAATTTTTAGCAGAGTTCAAATTTCTTTGACATGAAATGCGATAATTGTGTCAAGTGTACTCAAGTGCGATATTCACTTTTTGCGTGGTTAGAGGATTAATGTTATTAATTTTTAAAGTTAATCATTTTAATTGAATGTTCTCTTTCCAATAATAATTTGAATGACGATGTAAATTCTAATATTTTTAATTTTTAATTTAGTAAAACTATTTTAAATAATTTACAGTTTTTATATTACTGACGAAAGTTATATCTATTCCTATTTATGTACCACTATTAACAAATTATTAATTGGAATTGCTTATCAAACTTATTTAAATAATAAATTATATTATGTCAGGAGAAGAAGGGGGCTCTACAAACCCCCACAAGACAAAACACTGGTAGTTTTCATTGATGACATAAGTATGCCAGAGAAAGAAAAATATGGTGCTCAACCCCCAGTGGAGATTCTGAGACAATTAATTGATCATAAATTTTGGTTTGACAGGTTATATTTCCCTATTATTTATCAAGATTTGATAAAGTACAATTCTAGGAAAGACAATATTCCATTGCTAATTGAGGATGTTCTCATTTGTAGCGCTATGGCCATTCCAAGCGCTAGCCGGCCAGCGGTCACTTCTAGATTACTGCGCCATTTTAATATAATTGCAATTGATGAGTTTGATGATGAAACGATGAAAGGAATTTTTCAGCCAATTATGGACTGGCATTTCAATTCTGGTTTCGAAATTACATTGAAAAGGCTCTCAAAAGTACTATATAATTAATACAAAAATAGAAACAGTTAAATTCATTTGACATGTAACCTAAACTGAAGTACAAATTAAGTAATTATTTTAGAGTGAATATTTATTTAAAATTTAAAACAAAAATTGATCGATAGTTTAAAAAAGAAATGAATGTAATGAAAATCGAAAACAAAATCAATAGTGAAAGGAAATAGAGATTTTTACTGATAATAATTTTGTAACTGAATCTGTAAAATATGGATATTGAAAAATTAAAAACACAAGAACTAGTTGATTAAAAGCTTTTAAATTACTTAAGGTTGATACATTTTGAACATTGATTTTAGAATCTAAAGAACATCTTAATAATGCCTCACAGCAATTTATTTCAACTGTTTCTCAAAATATTTTATATGATTTTAAAATCAAACATATTCTCATTTTACAAATTTTATTATTCTCAAAAATATTATTCATTCCACTAAGTTTGGTAATGTTCTCGAACTTGTGCTCACAGATGATGAAGAATTTTCCAAATATATATATATATATATATATATATATATATATATATATATATATATATATATATATATATATATATATATATATATATATATATATATATATATATATATATATATATATATATATATATATATATATATATAAGATTTTTCTTATATAAAATTGATAAACGAGATCAGAATACAAATCAGGCAGTGTATGAAAATATTAACAAGCACATTATTTATTTGGCATAAATTTGAAATTATTTTACATAATTTTTTTCTTAGGGCAATATCAAGACATGCGTCTATTTTGTATATATAATATATGTAACTTAAATTAAATAAATCCCTTATATATAATAAAAAATACTTAATACTTAGTTCATTTAAATATTTAATAAAAAGATTTCAGTCATTAGTTGACATTAGTCATCAAACATTCAGTCAATCCCTCCTTGTTGCCATTTCGAATAAAATCCAAATTATCTCTAAACTAGAAGAAATATATTCTGTAGTGCCTCTGACTAGCACTTTTATTAATTTAATAATTGAACAAAAAAATATATTATTGAATTAATTAAATTAAAATTAAAAACCAAAAACAATTGTTTAAATAATCTTTACTTGCTCTTTTTACGAAAATCATTATCAAATTCAACTTACGAAAATCATTATCAAATTCAATTTACGAAAATCATTATCAAATTCAACTTACGAAAATCATTATCAAATTCAATTTACGAAAATCATTATCAAATTCAATTTTAAAAAAATCATCAAATTCAAACATGTCTAACGAAGTAACTGAAGTTGTCACTGAAGTCGAACAAGTTGAAGAAGATGAAGAATCATCAAATCGAGTCAAAATCAATGGATCAAATATGTCAGAAATACAAGAAACAGAAACCTTCATCGTACTCACAATAATTTCTCTAGTGATGTTCAAGTTCTTCGACAATGTTAATATCAATAAATTATTTGTTCAAGTCCCTACATATTCTTATATATTCTAAAACAAACAATTTCATATTATATTCTTGATTTAAGATATGTTTTATATTTTTAGGTAATAGTACATGCCACAGCTGACATATTTCAATCGGTCATGGGACAATTTTTACCAACACCGGCCAAATCTCATTATGTTTTCAATTTAAGAGATTTCAGTAGAGTTATTCAAGGATGCCTTCTGCTAAAGTCTGTTGTATTAAAAAATCTTACTCAAGAAGATGCCTATAACAAACTTATTCGACTATGGGTCCATGAAACATATCGTGTGTTTCATGATAGATTAATCAGTAGTGAAGATTGCGATTTATTTTTCGAATTAATTAAGGTAAGTAAACATAATAAATGTTATTTTTTGCAAAATAAAATAATTACTCGTCCTTGAATGAGAATAATAAACTGAGAAAAAATTCTCACTTTATTTATTTTAAAAACTGTTAAATGTTTAAAATGATAAAATCACAGTTGATTATAATGAAAGAGTTAAGAAGGTGGATAATAATATTGTAATTCCAATTGCTCATTACATCACAATACACCAGAAATCGCTGATATACACTTCCTGTAATATAAAAAAAACCAATAATCTTATATTATACAAACATACAAACTCACTTTCATTTAACGCTGATGTTCTCATTGATAGTGCGATGAGATACGCTTTACACTATCGAAATCGAAAAAGTGTTAGAAAAATTAAATACTGCGCACAACACATACTAAAAATACATGCAAAATTTCGATATATAGAAATGCGCCACTGAAATACGTTTCTATAATAACTTTATATTTTAGACAAATTTTAGACAAATGTTTGGGAAAAATACATATTTTTGGCGATTGTTTTAATTATAATGAAAAATATATCTAACTTACATTATATCGAAATAATTCCAAAATTATTCTAAAATAAATTTCATAAAATTACTAAAAAAGGCTGAAAAGTAATAAAAATAATTATTATAAGAACTTTTATTTCTTCCAATTTCACCACTGATTATGTTTTCCATTAAATTTATTAAAAAGAGAGTTTGAAGACTATCAAACAGTAAAATATCGATGTTTGTTGATACTCACGAATTTTCGGCACTGCCTTTTTCAAGTGAATTAATAATATAATATAAATGTGTTAATAATATAAAAGTGAATAATTGATAATATAAATGTTGATAAAAAGTAATATTTAAGAACTTGAATAATGATCTCATAATTATATAAAATCAAAATTCAAGCCTAAAAATTTACTTAAAATTAAAAATCTCACCAGAAAGCCATTTATAAGTTGGCTAAAATAGATTTTCTGAAAAATAAAATTCATTTAATGGTGAGTCACCAATTGTACACCAATTGATATCCAAACTAACCACCATTATAGAAATTGTATGTGAGTAATTTCTGGTTAGAGTTTGACGGTTTTTCAAACCGGTTTTTAAAAATAATTTGAAACATTCGAAAACCGGTTTAAAGAAATTCAACTTATTACGTAAAAATTAGTTTTTAACTTGTTTAATTTAAGTTGTTATAGTTGGTAAAAATAACTTAAGTAACAAGTATTTTTTTTAGTTTGTACGTTTGTATTTTTTAATTTACATTTTAAAACTTTAATTTTATCATATAAATTTCTTCTCTCAAAAATTAATTTAAACGAAAAGTTTTATGTCCAATAGAAATTTAGATAAAGTGCGAGGTGTTAAAATAATCAGTGTTCTTTCGCAATATCTTAATAAAAACTATGTCGTTATCAAGCTTCAAGGATTATCAAGGATTAATTTAAGTAGATGCTTGTTTTTCTGAATTCATTCAAACTTTGTAGATTTATTTAAATCGCTTTTATTTTAATAGATAAAAGATAATAGATAATAGATAATACATTGTAAGATAAACTCTAAAATACTTATTCAATAAATTTGTTATAATTTTTAGATATATTTGTATTGAGTATTATATAAAATATTTGATTTGTCAAAATAAAAATAAATGAAATATTATCTAAAAACAGATTAAAGATGACCAAAAAATAATGAATTTTACTGAAAAAATAATTATTAAATTTTTTTTTAATTTTTTTTTACAAAACTGAATTACAATTATAAATTATATTTAAAAATAAATTTTTGATCATAAATAAACAAATTCACTGACATGTTTGGAGAAGTATAGGCATAAGGGTTCTCAAGTCAAAACTAAATTCGAAGCTAAGGATTAGAACCTTTCGACTTTCATTTATTTTCATATATATTTCAATAACAAAACAAAAGCAGTGATTTGTAGTCAAAATGTAAATGAATATAAATTAAATTCTAGAAGAAAAGGTAGATCAACGGTAAACAATTGGAAAACATATTTTATTGATGGTATAGATCACGATATTATAACTTATTCTGTTTGCTTAGAATATATTTAATGAAAATAGTTAACACGTTCTGTGCGATAGCATTATATGGAATATTGCGGCTGGTGAGTACTCTCTCATAGGGTAATAAAAACTCGTGCTTCACCGAGTGGCACTTGTATGTGAATTCAGATATTCATAATATTATAGTGAGATGATCACCGGTGGATCACATCGCACGCAACGTGTTAATATTGAAATTGAAAAAAAAATGAAACTAACAAAATAAGAATCAAAATAAGAATCCCAATATATTTTATAATTTTCGATACTTATTTTAATTTATTTGTTGCTGATATCGTCTTTTTTTAGTATTATAAACTATTTAATAAAATTTGACGTATAAGCCTTCTTGCAATGATATGGTCGAAATATTTAGTTTGATGGAGATTTATGCAAATATAATTTACATTTTATAATATTTACTCATGTGTAATAATATATATCATATAATAATTGAAGAAAGTCGTTGAAATGACATTTAAAGAAAAATTTCATGTTTTATTTGCTGATTTTTCAACCGATAACAAAAGACCTACAAATACACAAATGAGAAAACTAATGTTTGGAGACTTTTTAAAAGTTAAAAAAGATCCAAATGAGATTTCTTCTACCGGTGCAGTTTCTAAGGAGAGCTATGTCAAGCTTTACAATGAAATCACTGACGAAGAAGCTTTGATTCAAGTCAGTAATAGATTATAATTTATAGTAATTTTTAAATTATTGCAGACGATGCAATTTTATCTTGATGAGTATAATCTCATCAGTAAGGCTCCAATGGATTTAGTGTTGTTCCGATTTGCTATTGAACATATTGCTAGAATCTGCAGAATGTTACGACAGCCAAATGGGCATTCCTTATTAGTTGGTAAGATCTACGTTAAAAATATAATAAAGATAATAATAATAATAATAATAATAATAATAATAATAATAATAATAATAATAATAATAATAATAATAATAATAATAATAATAATAATAATAATAATAATAATAATAATAATAATAATAATAATAATAATAATAATAATAATAATAATAATAATAATAATAATAATAATAATAATAATAATAATAATAATAATAACTGGAGCGACACCAAAATCCGGACATAGCAAAAAATGAATATACAGCTTATTATAGGTATGATTTTTGGAGATATTAACAACCAATCATATTCGTTGATTCACATACATGTGACGTTATACATTTCATTACAGTATTCTCTTTTCCATCATTAACAGCAGTAACAGCATGGCAAAACAACTTCAACGTGAACGCGTCTGTAACTTTTGGAAGATTCACTTTGACAAGAGAAGTCCATTTAATGTCCAGCACTTTGTCTCTTAGGGTTTTACACGATCAATTGTCTATGACATCATCTGCAACTTCCAAGAGAGGTATGATGACAAACAGAGACTTGGTAGTAGTGGCATCAACAAAATCCTGTCCAAATCCAAGAGTGCAGCAATTGGCCGATGAATCCAGGAAGGAAAGGGTGTTTCCTTCCACCAGGAGCCCAAGAAATGTCTGCACAAGTGTCTTCATATCAGTTATTTGACATTTAAAATTGTTGCATAGCATGTTATTTCATGGATACATGTCTTACTCTCTTTTCCAGAAGGTTCGTTAATGTTTTTTTAATTTTACCGGATTTTGATGTCGCAACCGTTAATAATAATAATATTATTTAACTTAATTAATTTAAAATTTAATAAGTATGGTATGCAGTGTTGCCACCTGTCAGGGTGTAACCCGGACAGTTCGGGTTTTGAAACGTGCATATGGATGTCCAGGCGTAACCCAAAAATATCCGGGTTGTATCTGAATTGGACTGCCACATGTATATAATGTGATATTTTCAAAAAATTGAGAAATGATTTAATAAAAAGGAAGGAAGAACACTTTTACGGTTTTATAGTAAATTAATAATTACCGCTCCTGTTCAATGCCGATAAAATACAATTTAAAAATGAAGCAGACACCGTATATACTAGAGCGTTGAAATACGATTGGTATGATTTTGGAAATACATTTTTGGAGAATGCTAAAAGAATTAATATAAAACAATGTGTTCTTAATATTAACGACTGTATTGTAATAAGTGCGTATCTAAACGTGGACATCGAATCACAGGGTGACGATTTATTTCACGGGCTATTCTCATTAAGTGATATATTAGCTAAATGTATCACCGAAAACAAAAGAACGAAAAAAGCAATGGAAAATTGTGGGCGCAAATACTAAAGAAAAAAGAATATCTTGTACTGATGAAGTTAATGGAATTTTTATTCAGCATTCCCGGCAGTGATTCCTTCGTCGAACGAATTTTTTCAGTAATGGATTCATTTTGATGGGATAAAATGACCGTTGAACGCCTGATCATGTTAAAGCTGAATTATTAATTTGTAACAATTTAAAAATAAAATCTGACAAATTTCAGACTATGGCAGCAGGAAATCAAAAGCTTTTAGAAGCAGCACTGAGCAATATAAAATGCAGTTTTAAAAATAAAAAAAGAAAGTTTGCATTGTCTTTACAAAGAAATTTTTTAAGAAGCAATCCATTTTGTATGTTATTTAATTGTAATAATAAAAACTATTTTTCGTGTTCCAATGATTTTCTTTTACTCGTGTTCCAAAAATATTTTTTTACTCAAATATCCTGGTCAAAAATTTTCAAAATGTGGCAAAATGTGTAAATTTGTAATTAATATATATGTAATTATGTAATTATTTGTAATTAATATATATGTAATTATGTAATTATTTGTAATTAATATATATGTAATTAATATATATTAACAATTGAAATATTTAAATTAATAAAATGATTGTAGAATGATGTTTTCTCGCTCAAGATATTGTTGGCGTTGTGAGGTGTTTTCAGCTGAGAATTAAATATCTCAATGATTTATTAAAATAATTTTAAATGATAAACAATTGACTATTTAA
Organism: Schmidtea polychroa; assembly: GCA_959609185.1. NCBI lineage: Eukaryota > Metazoa > Platyhelminthes > Tricladida > Dugesiidae > Schmidtea > Schmidtea polychroa. The sequence goes on from CAUHTR010007901.1 coordinate 304,464, forward strand.
AATAACTTTTAAAAGCATTTTTAAATTGAATTTTTTGAATTGAAATTTTTAAAATTTTAAATTAAAAACGCTTTTATTAGTAAATCATATTTAAATAAATATATTTTAAATATTGAAATTTTAATAAATGCTTTTGAAAATATTTTATTCAACGCTGAAAATTTGTTTAGAAATTATACAATATTTCATTAAATAAATACTTGGAATTATGACGTTAACTTTTGAACCTGATTTAAAAAATAACTTAGAAGATGTGTTAGCAGCTTCTAATAGGCGTAAAATAACCTTCTTGTTTGAGTTTGGTGAATAATAATAAATATTTTAAATATCGAATCTTTAGTTAATTTAAATGGATACAATTAATACTCGGTCCATACAGTCTAATAATAATAATAATAATAATAATAATAATAATAATAATAATAATAATAATAATAATAATAATAATAATAATAACAATAATAATAATAATAATAATAATAATAATAATAATAATAATAATAATATAAGAACTATTGTCAATTTTCACCTCTAATTTCTTTTCAATTAACATTGTATTTATTAGAAATTTTATTAAATGTTGTTTATAATGACTTATTAATTTTATCATTATTTAAATAATGTTGTAATGCTGTTCATTCGCGAATTCATAATAATCAGAATAATAATCATCACACATAATCATTTTATTTTTATATCCATGTTCATATCGACATCGAGCTGCTTCCATTTGTGCACGCCATACTTGAGATCGATAATCAGGGATCATAGCAGTCATAACACCTCCAGTACTTTCAGTAATATTAAACAATCTCGTAGCTGAACTCTTCTCAATCATTTTATTTGGAACCTGTCCTTGTGTAGCTACACATAAATTTGATCTCATATTATTCCTTTCTGAACACAAAACAATATCGATTCGGCCATTTTGATCTTGAGCACATTTCAACAAATTTGTTTGATCCATATTCAATTGACCAGGTACAGATTGAACTAATTGTCGGTCTCGAGATAATGTGATTAGAGAGAATCCATTATCCAGAACTTTAAGCGATTTGCTAGATCTGATAACATCGTCTTTACAAATAGTTTCTATTTCCATTTTGCTGCGGGTTCTATTCAACCTTGCCATTAAATCATCGAGATCCATCAATTCCCCGTTATATTTAAATCCATAATTTGTAACTTTGTTACTTTCCATAAATTCCAACCAAAATCGAAGAGAACTCAAATTCAAAAAATCTTCAGTTAAAACCTTAAATCCATTCGAGATCGATAAATCTAAAACTCAACATTACATTCAACCCAATTCAAAAAAATTGAAAAAACTACCTCT